>CM021100.1:974996677-975105779 GCA_007115665.2 Sequoiadendron giganteum | reverse complement strand
ATATTAAAATTCACTTGTGCTGATAAGTTGGTCGAAAGTGTGACACGACTTTGTACTTTTACACGCAACGTGTTGGGGTTTGAGATCCACGCTACCATCCTCAGATAGTGAGTTGTATAGGCAACATGCCGAACCTTGGAAATCGACTCTTTTGACCCTTTGAACATTCAATTTTAGCAAAAGGAAAGCGGTAAGTTATATGCCCTTCCTTTTCAACCCAAGTACCTTGTCATTTTTGATCCACTGAGGAAACTTGAAGTAGTTTAGGGCAGCATGTTCCTTAGGAATCTTTCGTGACCTAGAGTCTTGAGGGTGACAGGTCCCCCTTCTCTACATTTTGTTGAACCTGACATGAACTATTTTGATTTCATCTCTTGGTATCGAAGAACCTTCTCTTGTATCTTGGGCGTGTTGTAGATTTGTGTGTTGCAGGGCATACAACCTTGCAACCCAATCTATGACCCCTATCTACATAGTTAAAAGGGCTCTTAGATATTTAGGAGCAAAATTTAGATAGGTCACTATCCAATATCTCAATCCTTTATGTTCGTTGAGTCTATTTCTCCTGTGTATGTTAACATGGTCTCAATCACATGTATTCCTCCCTCTCAGCCTGCAAGTGGATCACCAGACATAACCTTTACCTTTCAAAACTTACCAATGAATAAAGAGCCTTCTCCCTTGTACATTCTCACTTGTGTCAATGGGAATATTGTAACTGGTGTCCTAGTTGACCCCACAAGTTGAGTGAATGTTATAAAAAAAGAAACACTCCTGATAAATTTTTTGCATAGGGAGAAATACAAAGATTCGAAGGCCACTATACACACACATGATGGAATCTTAGTCCCTCCTCTCGGTTCTATTACTCTTTCGGTCTTGGTAGGACCTGGGGCCATAGATACCTCTTTTGTCATAATTCCAGAGTCAGACTTATTTAGGGTGAAACTGGGCATTCTGTGGTTGGTTTCCATGAATGGCATCGCTTCAGTAATTCATAAATGTCTCAAGTTTTCTCATGAGAGATTTGTGCATGTTGTTGACGAAATCGGTTACAAACCACTGGTGTCACATGGGGGATTCTCATTAGACCACTTTCGGCTTGCTCTTGTCCATTTGCTCCATCCGAGGACAGACTTGCTATATTGTGCCTACGTCAAGTATAAGACTGGGGGCACGACACCGAAAGTGACCTATCTTGCATCTCCCTATGTTATTTCAATAAAAGGTTGCATGATGTGTGGCAACAAGCTGCCTCCTCCCAACAAAAGGGTAAGGGGAAGCTTGCTTGTGACCATGGGCCTTCCTCGTTTACATCTCCTGCTCCATCTGCTTCCGCTTCTCGCTCTACTATGGCATCCTCGGCTCTTGAACCCATGCCTAACATGGGGAGCCCGATGGTGTCCACTTGGAAAAAAGCTAACTATCAAGTGTTTGAACTTCCCGTCTTGCCCACAATTCCTAGATCTGTTGTTTATGGCAAGGGGAAGGGTCCTCATGGAGTTTCCCGCATGCCTCAACCTGCACAACCTCCTACCTTTCCTCCTACAGTGAATAGGAAGAGGCTCATTGTTGCGGCACTCATGTCTAGTTCTCCACCTGCTGTTGTTTCCGCTCCCGCACTTCCTGCTCCTGCTCATGTCCAAGAGGTTGCCCTGCCATCGACGACAATTGTGGAGGACACTCCTATAATAGAACAGGAGCCTCCCATCCCTTCTCAGGCTATAACTTCTAGTGCATGGAGCTGACGTAGCTGACTTGTGCACGATAACAAGTGCAGGAGAAAAGCGTTGGCCGTTGAACAAGTTGTCCTACAGAAGGCGAAAGGGGAGCTAGTAGTTCCTATCTTGACACCTCTTGCTATGCCTCCTCCTTCTGCTTCAGTTCCACTCGCCTTGGATTTGCTTCTGGCTCCTCTGACATGTGTTCATGATCCCCACCCTAAAAGGGCTCAGGTGTTCATCGCTCCTTCCTTGGAGCCTCAACTTTTGATGTCCCTTCTGGACATCCCTCCATTTTCTCAACCCATAGACATACCAAACATAATGGTGGTGTTTTTCATGGCTATGTTTTCTCCATCCTCTATCTTCGCTTCTTCTGTGGGGATCCAACACCCTTTGCTAAAGTGTAAGCCAAAGGATGACCTCACTTTGAGTGGTGGTAGGAAGAAGGGATCAATTTCTTCGGGAGCCAGTTCTACTTTGGCTTGTTCCATCCTTCTGATGGAGGCGTCCCTTGAGTTTTTCACTGCCCCTCTCGACAAGGTCGACAGTGGATCTCGGGCACCTCCTTCTCCCACTCAATTAATGCATGGAACTCTAATGAAGTGCATGTTTTACTCGATGGATGATGTCTCGAATTTGTCAGGGATCTTTGCGAGATTGATGACCTTCACCTCACAAGAGCTTAGTGAAGAAGACCTTGAGGGGCCTTCTTCCTTGGCCCTTGTTGCAGGAGAGTCAAAGGGTGCTCCCCTTGCTATCCCGCCCTTGCAGGCTTTTCCTCCCTCCTCATATAATGATCTAGATTGGGAGCAAGACAAACTATTGGTTGATGAGGAGTAGGGGAGTACCTCTTCTTTATCTGTAAATTAGATTTACGTGTGTGTTGTGCTCCTCCTATGCTTGTATTTATGTGTTTGTGATCCTGCCTAGAGGGCCCTTGCTACCCTTGTAGGTGCTTGGATATAGGCTTGGAAAATTTATCATGAACTTCCTTTATATGTTTCATCATTCTTCTATATGTTGTGACCTTGATTTTTGATAATTGGGGACGATACAAAGTGTTGGGGGCATTTAGGCCTTCCATGTTGACCCAATTTTTTGTTTTCATTTTGTCTTCATGTGCTCTTCTTCACAATCTGGGAACTTTGGGGACTATGATCTTTTGTTCATACATCAAGAGTTACCTATTTATATACATAAGAATTGATCTGATCTCGAACTCCCAAATCCCCCCGTCTCTTGATTTCTTTGTCTCTGCTTGTTTCTCACTTTCTTTGTCTTTCTTTGTCTCTCTCTAACTACTTAGTGATGTTGTGGTGCTTATGTGTTGTCCCTCGTGTACATGACATTTCCACATTTACATCTTGCAATGTATCATGGTCCACAACATAACTTCCTTCTCTCTCTCTCTCTCTCTCTCTCTCTCTCTCTCTCTCCTTAGGATGCCACATGGATTCCACGTGCTCCTTTG
This sequence comes from Sequoiadendron giganteum, assembly GCA_007115665.2. Lineage (NCBI taxonomy): Eukaryota > Viridiplantae > Streptophyta > Pinopsida > Cupressales > Cupressaceae > Sequoiadendron > Sequoiadendron giganteum. The sequence continues at coordinate 975,102,584 of CM021100.1, read as the reverse complement.
ATTCTCACACACCATCCTAAGGGGGGGCTATCCCACTCCGATTTTCAATAAGGTGAATTCGGTGGCCAACGAATCCCTTATTGAAATTTTTTCATTTTTCAAAAATGCATTCTTCAATAAGGACCCCTTAGTGAAATTTTTATTTTGGAAATGACTTTGTAGCAAAAGAATATGAAAACTTTCCTTTGAAAAAGGAGTACTTTTTCAGATGAAAAAGTCTAAAAACTTTCCTTTGAGTAGGAGCATACTTTTTATCAGATTCCTTGACGAAAGAGATCTTTCAAAAGGATTCTTTGATGACAAAATCATTTGCAGAAAATATCATGATTTTCAAATAGAGTGTCCCTTTGTGTGGGATCCTTGCTATCTTGAAGGGTTCCTAAGGAGACCCCTTTGAAATCTTCTCCTTCAATTGCTTGCTCTGTGATGTGTCTATCAGTTTGAGCTTTTTTGCCTAACATGTTTTGTCTACAGCTTGACATGTTGCTTTATAGGACCGAGCACTTGTAAAGTTGCTTTTACTATCAACCTTGCAAGACCGAGCACCTTGTCAAGCTTGCCTTGCAAGACCGAGCACCTGTAAGGGCCTTTCACAACAAACTCTTTAAGACCAAGCACATGTGTTTCATGCTAAGCCCCACAAGAATGAGAACTTGTGGTGCTCCTTTTGCAGGACCGAGTACTTGTGAAGCTCCTTCTTTCTACAAGATTAAGAACTTGTAAAGCCTTTTTTCAACTTCTATAGGACCAAGAACCTGTGGAGTTATAAAATTTCTATGGGACCGAGAACCCATGGAGTCGATTTCATAGGACTGAGTACTTATGGAGCCATCTCTCTTTCACATGAAGGTTGCCTTGTGGGACTGAGAACATGTAGAGCTACCTCCTGCATGTTCAAGTGTGTCAGATTGAAGATCTGCTTCCTCGATGATTAAGGTATATTCTCTTCAACCTCTTTATACTTTACCTCACATTCGCATTGACACGTATGCTCGCTAAAGTGGGGAAAATATGTAATGGAGAAAATTTGCACCCCTAAGAAAATTCCCCATTTAATTTCTCCTACCTTTAGAAAATGTAAACCTGATGCATTTTCACTGCTGCCACGTCGCTCATTCCAGCTAGCCATATATTTTCATGTTGGTGGAGGAATCTTTATCAGGGATGCACATGTGTCGTGTAGACATTCGCTCGCCGCGCTGCCATCCTGACAAGATTCCTGCCTCTGGAATTTGTAGAGGCGTTACACTTCTCCATTTGTCATGAAACACAATGTCTCTTGCCTCCTTGACTAAATAAAAATGAGTCTTTTGCCTCCCTTTTGCTAGTTTAAATGAATCAACTCGCATTCTTTCACTCCTTGATTCTCTTCACTCTCTCCACTCTCTCTTGCTAAATTCTCACTCATTCTCACTTTCTAAGTTCATTCTGCAACCTCTACAGCACCTCCTTCTTGGTTGCAAGTTGTTGGTTTCAATTCCTACATCATGTTCTTGTCGCAACAACACCACCATTGGAGACTTTCAAGCTTCTTCCTTCCACTACTTTCCTTGAGTTCTCGTAGCTGCAAAGGTGATATTGTTCATTTTTGCTCACTCTTTGCATCATTTTGTTTACTCTTTGCATCATTTTGTTTATTGAATATAATATTGTTGTCTTTGCTCTATTTCCTTTCCATTTCTCTATCGCTTTCTATAGTTTGTGGCTATTCGGCTATCCATGGAGGTGGGAACACCAAAGCAGGGGGCTGACTGAGGTAGACCTCTAAAACAACCCCAACATTTTTCCATCTTCGTGTGTGTAGGTAGTTCTTTTTTAGTAGAGCTATTCAAAGATTCAACTCATAGGTGAAAAGACACGTTCTCTCACCCTTGTCATTTTCACAATAGTTTGTTCCTTAGTCTTATTTTGGCATATTTGTTGTTATCTAGTTGCTTGTGGAGGTGGGAACACCAAAGCGGGGGATGACTGAGACAATCCTCTAAAAGAACCCTAAATTTCTTTTATCACTGTGTGTGTAGGTGGTGCTTTTCGAGTTGAGCTACTCGAAGATTCAACTCATGGGTGAAAAGGCACGTTTTCTCACCCTCCTTGTCATTTTCACAATAGTTTGTTCCTTACTCTTATTTTGTCATATTCGTTGTTTCTATCCTTTTTATTATCCGTCAAAATATAAAAAATCGCATAGTTAGGTAGTTAGTAGATTTCCTTATAGTTTTTTGTTTGTTTTTTGGACCCCTATCCATATGGATGCCAGTGTGTCCCTGAGATGCTAGCACACCGTGCTGGAGTCTGAGATCCACACTGTCGTCCTTAGGTAGTGAGTTGTTTGAGCAGCAGAAAAAACCTTTTGGAAATTGACTCTTTTGACCCTTTGAACATTCGATTTTAGCAGAAGGAAAGTGCCGAGTTATCTTCCCTTCCTTTTCAGCCTAAGTACCTTGTCCTTTTCAATCTACTTAGCAAACCTAAGGTAGTTTAGGGCAGCTTGTTCCTTAGGAGTCTTTCGTGACCTAGAGTCCTGAGGGTTACAAGTCCTCCTTCTCTATAGGAACTAACACCTAAACACCTCCTTTTGTTCCTTGTCGGAGGTTCAGACCCAATTGGTTATCAACACCAAGCTCTATGACAAAGGTTCCTTATTAGATGTTCTATCTTGATTTAGAATCGACACCAAGCACTATGTCGAAGGTTCCTTGTTGGAGGTTTTGGCCAGATTGGGAACTGACACCAAGCACTACATCGAAGGGTTCTTGTCAAAAGTTTTGACCTGATTAGGAGTCAAAGATACTTAGCCTTAGCCTTGTCGAAGGTTTTGAGGGTACTCAAAACCAAGAACTATATTAGAGGGGAAGGTTTCTATCTTCTTAGGAACCCCCAAAAATATTGAGTCTTCAAATGATGTGATTGGTATGATTGGATACTGGTTTGAGAAAATTAAGGAATCATGTACCATACACCATAGTTGGTTCCTAATGGAGGCAAAACCTCTGATCAACAATAACTCCTCCATTTTACATTCAAATTCCTTCAAATTTGACCAAGAAGCACCCTTCAGGCCACTCTATGAAATAATTCTTGACTTATCCAAAAATGTAACTTGAAATTTGCATCTTGCAACAACTCACCAAAACCAACATTAGTGCAACAAAACCAAAACAAATTGAAAATGAAAACAAGAAATGTTTTTGGTTGACACAAGATTTCTTATGAACCCAGATGCTCCTACATCAAAATCTAATTGATTATTGATGCACCACAAATAAAGATGGCTAAAAAGTTTTAACTAGGCTTAAACAAGGTCACCAAGAGATGTCCTTAATATAACTAAAGGTATATGAGGTCAACATTTATGAAATGAAAGTGAAATATATCAAACAATCAATTATGAGAGGATGACCCACTCTCCATTTTGCAAGGCATAAAGTTCTTGCATCATGAAAATGGCTTAGGGAAGGGTCAATTTATAGATTTCTAGAAAGAAAGATTAATGGTCTAGATCCTTTGAGAGATCAATAATGAGGATGGAGTTGGTTGGATAGTTATAGAATGAGTGGTGGAGGATTAAACAAATTATTATAATTTCTTTTTTAATTTTTGGGAGATAGTTATTAGATGGGTGGTGCAAATAAAATGAAAGATTATTATAATTCCTTTCATTGATTTTTAGGTGGTTGAGTGAAATAAGGAAAGATTTAGTAAATGCTATTTATTAAATATTCAATATTCAAAACTACACAAAATTACCATCTTGCTAACCCAAATATTGAATATTGCTAGTTTCAATTTCTTTAGTTGTTGATCAAATGTTGCTTTTATAATACATTAAGTTCCATAATAAATGTTTTATCCACTAAATTGCCAACTTAATTTACTTAGTAGTATTCAATCTTATTCTCTCTTCCATTCACCACATAAAACACTTGGGGTATTACAAATTGGTTTAAAGATGAGATACTTATTATAGATTACCTAGTTGATATGCATGAGTAGTTGTAGATGTTTATTGAAGAGTAAGTGATTGAGTGCTTAACACTCTTTAAGGTGTTGATTGAGGTGGTTCTACTAAAGAAAAGGGAGAAGATAAGAGCTAGTTTTCTTGGGAGTTGGAAATATTGTCATTGATGTCAAAGGGGCATGGACAAGATTGTTATCCAAAGCATATGGATAAGGCTGTTATAAATGTTCTCATTGATATCAAGAATATTTTATAGTAGAGCGATTCATACCAACATATTGAAGTGGCATATTTAAGGCAATTTGGATCAATTTTACAAGACAACTTGCAATATATTCATTAAATGTTTTGTGCAAAGATATAAGGTTGAATGGCAATTATACTTGAAGACTCAAAATTAAATATTAAATGATGTGGCTTGTTGGAAACAAGCCACACTGAGAGGGGGGGTGAATCAGTGTTGTGCAAAAATTAACTTTATTAAACTTTATCTTCGAAGTACTTAAAAACATTCAACCAAAATGTATGAACATGAGGAAAACAATCACAACACCATAACATAGGAAATTTCATGTGGAAACCTTTTTAGGGGAAAAACCACGGTGGATGGCCAATCCACAATATGATCTGAGTATACTCAAAATGAAGTTTACAATATGGGGAATGCACTTGCATTCAGGCATACTGCCTAGAGCTCACTGCCTTACAAAATGTTCAGATTAAATCCATCTGAGAGATTGAACTGAGATATTAGCATCTACATATGCTTGATTACAACTCCGATTAGGCTCAACAATCGATCTTCTGTCCTTCTAATTGATTTTACACTTCTGCTTTGCTTAGCTCAAACTCACATCACAAAATCCTTAATGCACAAGTGAAACTGTGCATAATCGCTCTTCTGCTCTTATGATATTCATAATTCGCATCAACACCCCTTCTTCTTCACACAAAATGATATGATCAATCACTTATATATATCCGCGATCAAGAATTTAATCGCAATATGTTGACATCAATAGAACACAAAAATATTTACAGCCGTCGGCCCAAAACATGAGTAATATATAATGTGCATCCACAACGGTTGGTCACAACTTAGCTAGGGCCCAAACAAAGATGCTCAAACACGAACACACTTGAATAATAACTTCCCAAACATTTGCGACATGTTATATCCACAAAGTCGGCCTCCATGCACTGGTAAACAAGAAATAAGTTAACTGAATCTTCAAAATCGCACACGGATCGATACGAGCCACTAAGATTCACTAGCAGCAAAGATCATACACCAAAAAAAATTCCTTGAGATATGCAACACAACATAATAACAAAAAATCTTCATACAGATTGATGAACACAAAACTGTTGGATGCTTTGTTCTTCCTTGACTATCTTCAATCTGTCTACCAATATGATCAAATGTTGATGTGCGTATGCAATCATCGATTAGGGTTGCCATCAATGACAACACCAAATGATATTAGCGATGTCTCTTGCCAACAATCTCCCCCTTTTGCATTGATGGCAACACTTAGTGAAAAATGACTAAGTGTCAGATCAGTACCAACATGAATTGCACTGCCATCTCCAAAATTCAAAAAGACAATTCTCCCCTTGAGATGATTATACATCTTTCACTCTACTATTCTCCCCCTTTGACATCAATGACAAAGGCAAAGATCCGCATACCAAAAAAAGATCAAATAAAACTGTTATAAGCAGATTGCATATATACAAAGATGTTACTTAATCTTACATAAACTGGAAAATATCTGCAAAATCTTTCTTCAACTGGATCAAATTTGTGTCCCAAACTCTTTTGAGACTCTCCAAGATTGTTACGTGACCACATACTAGGTAGGATTGTGTCTCTGCAAATTCCAAGTTCACTAGATCACTAATTGCCATAACATCTTTACCTTCCTTTAGTGCACTTGACATTATCTCAATCTTTGGACCAACTAGGCCCCTTAGTTCACATGTTTTCTCCACAAATATGTCATTTTCATGCTTCAAGCTCCTTATTTTGTCAAGCATAGATATTACCTAACCTTCTTGCTTTGTAATGCCACCGGCTAAAGGATCAAGAGTTTCAAAAATAGTAGTTAACTGTTTTTCTAGATCCTTAACCTTCTTTTCATTGTCCATAGTAAATTTTGACAAAGACAAACATGATTTGTAAATATTTCCACCTTCAGACAGAGCATTTTGTACATTCTTCACACATGCGGCTAACAAAGTTTTATCCTTAGCAATCATTTCTTTCAACCCACTAAACCTTTTGGCATCAAATTCTTTCTGCACTTTAACCATAGCCGATTTCTCAAGTGACTCAAAGTGAGTACTTATAGAGTTGATAAGCTTTTTCAGTTCATTGGAGGAGGAACCAGACGGATCTTTGACATGTGTAGGCATTATCTTCTCCAAAACTCCAAATGCAAGGTTTAAAAGTTCACCGTCCTCAATGTGAGACCTCAACAATTCTTCTCTAGCTTTTACCTGGGCGAATGATGCTACCTTCATTTTCTGAATTGGAGACAAGGTGGATAGTCAATAGGACCTTCAATCAGTTCAGGATCAAATTCTCCCTGTTGTTTTGCCAGAAATTTCTTCGCTGCCTTTGCAGTGTCTCTTGCTTCCACTTGAACTTCCTTTACCTCAACTTTCTTCTCCTCAACCATAACTGCAGATTCTTGCTTAACTTCTGGATTTTCAATTTTCTCATCTTTTTCAATAGATGTAATTTCAGGAGTCTCAATCTCCATAGGTAATTTTGAATTGTCATATCAGGAGGAATATGTGAACCCTCAGCTGTATCAACTTCTTGACTTCTTCTTTAGCTATATCAAGTTCCTCCTCCTCCTCCTCCTTTTAGGTAAGCTAGGCATTATTTCAATAAGAACTTTATTGAAAATATTCAAATACTTGATTGTTGCCTCCTCAAGAGTTCTTTGACTAGATTCATCAAAAGTTTCATACCATTTACAAAGCAGTTTGAGATTTCCATATTTAACCAAAGCTGTTTCAACTTCTTCTACTAACATACCTGGTTTGTCAACTTTTGCTTTCTTCTTGGCTTTGACTTCTTCACAGGAGGATTTCTCTTTTGAGATTGTTGCTGCCTTAGCACCTTGATGCTTGATTTCTCTAATACCTTCATCTGACTCCGTCTCTTCATCTTTAGAGACTGCTATATAGACTCTTTTTCTTTTATCCTTCTTTCTTTTCCCATCCTTACTGGATGTCTTCACAAGAATTGGCTTGGCTATAGGAGTGGATATGGGTGCAGAGCTCCTTGTTGACCTAGTTTTGGTAGAGGGTGCTACCAGACTAGCTGATTCAATTTTTGTTGCCTCTTTTGCTGCTTCAACTTCTTTTCTTTTCTTTCTTGCTTCTCTTACTTTCTCTACGGATATGCCCATACTTTCTGCAAATATTTCTACCTCTTTTCTAACTCTCTTGACTGACATAGGATTCCTGAGTTCATTGTGCACCTGTATATTCTTTTTTACATAAGTACCAAACCTCTCTTCTGCCAGATCCAGAGGCTTATTCAATAAATGTTGTGTATACATTTCCAGAATGTGCTCTTCAACTTCATAACCCATAGGCATGATCTAGACTATTCTGGGATCAATGGCTTCCATCATACATTGGTCAATATCTACCATAAAATAAATTGTATCCTTATACTTCTCCACAATAGAAGTAGGAATTCTTTCTTTGGCCTGCATCATATTCTGAAAACTTTTGAAATATCCCAAGATAGCTGCATTCTTTGTCTTAGTGTCTGCAAATATATGAAAGAGATCTTTGATTTGAGCGGCTAGCGGTTTATCTTTTTTCCAATGAATCTTTCTGAATCCCAGAACCTCATTCATGAAGTAAAAGAATAAGCATAATAGCAAGTTACCATACTTGAAGGAATTTTTCTTGTCTTTCTTGATCTTCCCAAGATTCTCCATCAGCTGACTCCTTAGCAACTCACATAGATCATAGTTTGTATTTTCCTTTACCATCTAATAAGCTGCATAAATGGTTGTACCAGACACAAAATTGTCTCGGCTGGAGTGATAGATTTTGTACCCAATAACCATAGATGCAAATTTGACATCTATATCAACAATATCATCAATTGTCATTGCCCTTATGTCATACTTAGAACCGATTGCATCAGTGACTGTTTGATTCTTCACTGATTTCAACACAGGTAATCCACCGAAGGAACTCAAACCTGTAACAACACTTATAGCCTCTTTTTTAATCTTGAAGGGTATATTTAACCACATGAATTCTACATGAACTCGACTCAAGATGTATCACACCCATTCATTCTCTTCAAAGATGAGAAATTTTACAATCTGTGTAAATGTCTTCTCTTCTAGGGTTTTGAATTTCGACTTGACACAAAAGTTTTCTCCAATTATATGATTGTTATATAAGTTTAGTAGCTGAGAGCTTCCTAATTCTTCAATGTTCGTGTGGATATATGCCCTAATATCTTTAGTGTGTAAAACTCTGTGCGACACAGACGAAAATGCTCCTAATGGGTCTGTCTCAAAATATTTGTAGGGATTCCATTTGAATTTGGGATGAGGTTTGTCCTTGACTTCTACTACCAAAGGAGTAGCCATTTTCACCAATTCACAAATTCGTAGGGTTTTTTGATAAATACCTTTTTGTCGGATTGGAGTTTGTTTGCCGAATCGCCTTCACACTTGATTTTCGCCTCAAATCGCCAAGGTTTTCCTTAGAGCTCTCCAAACTTCTTTTATTCAAATTGCAAAGTGACTAATGAAAGGTAGAAATAACTTTTTATCACTTGCACACTTAACCCTTTTTGTCGCAATAAATGCTTTTTACCCTAACTCATCTGGATACCCTGTTTTCACACACTGTGAAAGATAAATCTTATGTGGACCTCCAATACTGCATACTACTTTCTCCAATGATTTTAACACCATCTGTAGAGAATCTATGCACTTACTATACTTATCTGCGTCCGGTTTCAATTACTAGTTAAGGGGTTAGATTTTCTTGACAGCTCCCCCTAGGCCAAAGACCTAAAACTAATTCCCAGAGGAATTACCAAAGGCAGATTCTGGTGCTGGCTCATTTCCTTCAACATAGGGATTTTTCTTCACCCATTTCTTCTGCATCTGCTTCTTGATCACATCTGTAGTAACTTTTCCTTTTCCATTAATATCCTTCTGCATGTTTTTCTTTTAATTTACTAGACCTTTTTTGTTCCAACATAATGTAGCAATGTGACCGAATTTGTTGCAGTTATAACTCACAACATTTCTCTGTCCAGACCAATTGTTCCACTGATTTTTTTTTGATATGCACTGGTTAGCAATATGGCCAAGTCTATTGCATGTGTATCATCTGACATTTCTATGAAATTTTTTCATCACATTTCTGCATTCATTTGACTTATGACCAAAATTATGACAATTAAAGTACCGACCTAAGAATGATGGACCACTTGATTTCATTCTACTTCTACATTGAGTAGCCATGTGTCCAAATTTATTGCAACTGAAATAGTATCCATTAAATCTTTGAGCATTAGGTTTCCTTAGCAAATACCTTCCAGATTTGTTCATTTGATTTCCTTGCTTGAATCTCCTTTGTCTAGATCTTGAACTTTCTCCTTCCTCATATCCAATACCTCACTTGTCACCTTCTATCCTCCGACCTTTAATCAGTTCATCAAGCTTGGTTGAGCTAAATTTGAACTTTTTCTTGTACTCATTTGCAGTAGCAAGTTCATTTTTGAGATCATCCATCTTCTTTTCAAGCACTTCCTCATTGTTTTTAGATTGTTCAAGTTCATTGTCCAATTGGCTACATACTTCAAATTTTTCTTTCAAGGACTGTGCTAGGTTCTCTTCATTCTTCTTTCTGTCTTCAACCTCATTGGTCATTATCATCATGATAGATTCCATCTCATGCTTTAGGACAACATTATCTTTGGTAAGCTTTTCACATTCTTATGTCTTTTCCTTCAGGGCCTAATTGAGTTGTTCATCTTCAATGCTCTTACTGCCATTTTGTTTAATCTGATCACAAAGTTTCTTTCTCTTCTCTCTGGACTTATTGATTTTGTCTTTCAAAGACTCAATAAATTTCTCAGCATCCATGAGGTTTGCTTGCAATTTTTGAATTTCAGACTTTGACTGATCAATATCATCTAGAGCCACCAAAAATTGTTGTTGACGACTACTTGAATCCATTGAAATAATTTCCAAGATCTCCCCAAGTTGTCAGAATTCTTCAGAGGAACTAGCTTTGATACCAATTGTTGGAAACAAGCCACACTGAGAGGGGTGGGGGGGGATGAATCAATGTTGTGCAAAAATTAACTTAATTAAACTTTATCTTCAAAGTACTTAAAAACATTCAACCAAAATATATGAACATGAGGCAAACAATCACAACACCATAACACAAGAATTTTTACGTGGAAACCCTGTTAAGGGAAAAACCACAATAGATGGCCAATCCACAATATGATCTGAGTATACTCAAAATGAAGTTTACAATATGGGGAATGCACTTGCATTTAGACACACTGCCTAGAGCTCATTGCTTAAAATAGGAAGGCTCACTGCCTTACAAAATGTTCAGATTAAATCCATCTGAGAGATTGAACTGAGACATTAGCATCTACATATGCTTGATTACAGTTTTGGTTATGCTCAACAATTGATCTTTTGTCCTTCTGATTGATTTTGCACTTCTGCTCTGCTCTGCTCAAACTCGCATCACAAAATCCTTAATGCACAAGTGAAACTATGCATAATCGCTCTTCTGATCTTTTGATATTCGTAATTCACATCAACACCCCTTCTTCTTCACACAAAATGACATGATCAATCACTTATATATATCCACGATCAAGAATTTAATCGCAATATGTCGGCATCAATAGAACACAAAAGTATTTACAACTCTCGGCCCAAAACATGAGTAATATATAATGCGCATCCACAACAGTCGGTCACAACTTAGCTAGGACCCAAACAAAGATGCTTGAACACAAACACACTTGAATAATTACTTCCCAAACATCCGCGACTTGTTATATCCACAAAGTCGGCCTCCATGCACTGATAAATAGGAAATAAGTTAACCGGATCTTCAGACTCGCACACAGATCGATACGAGCCACTAAGATTCACTAGCAGTAGAGATCATACACCAAAAATAACATTCCCTGAGATATGCAACAAAAAATAATAACAAAAAATCTTCATGTGAATTGATGAACACAAAACTGTCGGATGCTATGTTCTTCCTTGACTATCTTCAATCTATCTGCCGGCATGATAAAATGATGATGTGCATATCCAATCATTGATTAGGGTTGCCATCAATGACAACACCAAATGATATTAGCAGTGTCTCTTGCCAACAGTGACCAACCCCCTTATTGGAGCACCCCATTTTGAGGAATTAAACTTGAAAAAAAATTAATTTTTGAAGTGGCCAACCTCTTTAGTTGAAGCGCACCTTCGATATATATATATATATATCAAGGCTGGCCAAACCCTCTTGGAAGAGTCACCTCCTTTGGGAAAAGGGGTATGTTTTAAGGGATATAAAACAAGGTAAAATAGAAATATCAAAAGAATGTTTTAAAATGAATTTTCCTTCTATATATTAGTAGATTTAAGTGCAGATTTGGGGGTAGACTTGAAATTTTTTTTGTGTAATAATATTTGTATGCAAGAGAAGAAATAAGAGGCTATTCAAGTAGACTTGTACAAAGTATTTGAGCATATTTATGAGTTATTTGAGCTCACTTGTGGGAGACATTGGAGTAGACTTATGGCATATTTTTGAAAGAGGTTTTAAGTAGATTGGAATGATGTTATGACCAAATCCGAGAAGACATTAAGGCAGATTTTTGAACCAAAGTGTATCTATACTCAAATCTTGTTATAATAAATCATCCATTGAGGGATTCATAAGTTGGTGCCTACCAAAATAAAATATTGGTGTCTCTTGCGAGCTAGTGCTCAGTTGTGGAGATTGGTGTCTCTTGTGGGTTGGTGCCTACGATTCTATAAGTGGGGATTGGTGTTTCCAATGGGCTGATGCCTACAAAAACAAGAATTGTAAGAGAAGTAGGTTGGTGCCTACAAAGAAGATCAATATATATGCAATATTTTTTCATGGTTTCTCCTGCAAGGGTTTCCATGTTAGTCATGTGTTCTTAATTGCTAGATCTTGCATGTGTGTTATCATTGCGGTTGATTAAGTTTAGAAAAGTGTTGGTTGACAAATTTGCCTTCTTGAAAACTTAAAACAATATGACTCTTTTATGCCCAAAGTGAAGACAAATAAACAACGAATAGTTGGGTAAGTTATTAATTATCTTTCCTTTGGATTTTGAATAAGTTACGACTCCCTTGTACGATAAAAAAATGATTTTTGATTTTAAAAGATGGGCAACTTTTGACCAGAAAGTAGTAAAGGCAAACTAACATTTGTTCATAGCCATGATACAAATGTGATTGGAAATTCAATGCAAATGGGACTCAAAACAATAACTTCAATGCTCAGGCTATAAGTACCATCAATAATTCAATTCACAGATTGGAATAATTAATAGCATGTAAATGACCATTCGAGTTTCAATCCCACTAAACTCCAGAAAGAAATGAATGTAATATGATTGAATATCATGAACAGAAAGAGAAATTTTTTTCACATATCCACTCCAGGCTCACAAAATTAGAAATAAATGCAAAGAATCACACTCAATTTTCAATGCACACAAACAAATAAATCTTTTTGGAATTAACACAATTTCTATTGATCCTTCTTCTGATCAATTCTCATTTTTACATCATAGTGTAACAAGGATAAAAAATTTGAACCCCTTAAATGCCTTTGAATCACATATTTAAACATTACAAAGCATAATTGTCACCAATATCTTGAAAACTAATTCCTTTAAAAGAACCACAAAAATAAAGTTCATTACATTGAAACTTTATGAAATTAAAATATTTAAATAAAATATAGCCACTATTGAGGTGGTTGATTCAGTGGGCCCACAAGTACTTCCTTCGTCATTCAGTCCTACTAACCGACTAACATGCGAGCTTTGTAATATTTGAACGCATGTGTGACAGCTGGAATCTCAATGTGCTAAGGAATTGTAACATTATGTGTCCTTAGCTTCTAGAGGGCTTTGTTGCTACGAATAGTGTCAAATTTGGTGGCAAGGTTGATTAGGAAGTTCTCATAGCAAGACAATGCAAAGTAAATCCTGGCCAACTTCTTCATGTTTACCTTATTGAAATTCTGTTTACCAAAAAACATATCAATAACTTGAAATCCCTCCTTTAATTCCTCCAATGTAGCTACTCCACCACTGCCGCATTTCATAAGCTAGCATCCAAAATCTCAAAATTCCTTACTAAGGTTAGTGTTTATGGGATTGCATTCCTTTAATAATTTATTTTTCTCCTGGATATTTTGCTTTAGGAAAGAGATTTTCCATTCAATACTTCCACATTATGATTCTCGGGTCTTCTGTAGATGAAACAATCTTCTCTGTTGCAACTTTTCCTAAGCCCATATCCCAGATTCCCTTGAGTTCTTTATCAGTCTGCAACCATGTAGCTTCTTCTTGTTTGATATTTGCTATTTCAGTTTTAATAGCATTTCTTTGTAAGATCAAATCATCACGAGCCTTCTTCATTTTCTCAATAAAAGGAGAACCTTGAACTTTGATATCACTTACCCATTCTTGAGCAACTCTCCCATAGTAGTTTTCCTTCTGTACTTTTCTCATCATTTCTTTTCCAATTGCAAAATTATGATTGAAGGAAGCACTTGCCTAACTGAGAGGTTGAGAGGGGTCCATCAATGAATTCAACTAATTTGAAAGCAACTCTACCACTTTCTTCAATTCATCTGTGTCTTGCTTGCCTTTTTTTGTCCTTTCCACCAACCTAGTAGCAGTCACTTGGAAGTTATGCACATCTTTATCCCTACTAGGAGGGCCCAAATCCACTTTTGTCATGTTATAGTCAGCTACAATAGCCTAACTAGGATCCTTTTGTGCGGATAGGTGTTCAGTTTCAATGAACAAGTGCCTTGAGCTGCCATCCTCCATCAATATTGAAGTAGTTTTCGATTTCTTAGCCTTAGGAGATCTTTGCAAAATCTGCCCAACAATATTGTCATCTGGTAGTCTAGCAAGCACCACTTTCCTTTTCTTTGACAATGCATTCTTCAACCATGCAGGAGAAGTATCAAGAGTTTGAGGAAACACAGGTGTTGAGAATTGAAGTGCTCTCTTCAAGGGATGCGTCTTTGTTACATTTTGCAGATCAAATGGAAAGGAAGTAGGAGACTTACTTTTTCGTGTACTCTTCTCAGTCACATCTTGAGAAGGATTTGGTTGATCTTCAGGAGGATCAATCTCCATCACACCAATTTCTTATTCTTATTCTTGTTCATTTTCCTTCTCCTTTCCAACTTGATCTTTCTAAGCACTATCCTTTAGAGGACCATCTCCACATGTCTTCTTAGGACTTCCTCTCTTCTCAAGAGGTTCTTCTCCATATCCATTACCACCTGGTGTCACTATGTGTTGTGTGGGAGAGGGATTGTTGTAGATGAGGAAGTACCCACCTGACTAGGATTGATCTAGTCTCATGTCCTCTGCCTAATTTTAGGTTGATCTTTGGTAGCCTTAACTTTCTTTTTAGCCAACCATAGTTGTGTTCTCTTCAAGACCATTGCAATTCTGGTTTCCAAGTCTTTGGGCTCCCTGAGACTCCAATCAATAGGTACCATGGGTTGCATCTGAATGTGACTAAGGTATATAGGATCAATCAAGTCCGATTCATCATCTTCCACGCCACTTATATCCCAACCTAGTCTGAATGAGACTAAAAGGGCAAGGGCAACAAAAGAGGAGCAAAAAGAAAATTGGAAAGAATATGGCTGCTCTATTCTTTCTAATAGGTGGATGGATGGAAAAGACCGTACCATCATTAATTTCTTGGTTGCACGCAAAGATGAGGTGGTGTTCTTAAAATCAATTGATGCCTCCCACATAGTAAAAAATGTAGAAAATTTGGCTAATGTGTTGATGAAGTTTGCATGGAGGTGCAGATTGGAAATGTTGTGCAAATCATAACTGATAATGCATCAACATATGTGTCAGCAAGAAGACTCCTCCAAGATAGACACCCCTCACTTTTTTGGACACCTTGTGCAACACATGTCCTTGACCTTCTTTTGAAGAACATAAGAAAACTAGATTGGGTCACACCAATTGTAGAGGACGCGATGAAGATCACTAAATATATCTACAATCACCCATGGGTTCTTCACTTGATGAGGGAGCACACCCATGGGAAAGAATTGGTGAGATTAGGTGTCACAAGGTTTGCAATGGTTTTCTTAACATTGCAAAGCATTCTTGGTTCTTTGACAGCTTTAAAACAAATGTTTGTGAGTCAACCATGGATGGACTCAACTTATTCAAAGAAGTTGGAAGGAGATAAGGTTTCGAGCATTGTGTTTGACACCCAATTTGCATAAAGGGCTGTAGAGATTGTGAAAGTAACTTCAATTTCAAAACTTTGAATTTGAATTCAAATTGAATATATATTTTTAATGTCTTTCATTGTAAATTTGTAACTCTTTGCAATTTTATATTGTAATTTGTAGGTGTCGGAGCCCTTGGTTAGAGTTCTCCGCTTGGTGGATGGGGATAAAACCCCAATGGGATATCTTTATGAGGCCATGGATAGGACCAAGGAGGCAATACAAAATTATTATAAGGGGGACAACCTCAAATTTGATCCCATTTGGGAGATTATTGACAAGAGGTGGAACCATCAACTCCACCAACCAATCCATGCAACATGGTACTTCTTGAACCCTCATTTCTTCCATTTAGGCACCTACTCAGATCCTATTGGAGAGGTTATGGAGGGCCTCACTAATTGCATTAAGAGGATGACACTTGAGCTTGAGGTGGTAGACCTCATTGTTAATGAATTGCAAAGTTATAGGGAAAAGAGGGGTGCACTCTTCTCTTCAAAGCTAGCAAAGACAGCAATACACAATCAACCACCACGTATAAAATTTGAAATTTACAAGTTACAAGTTACAAATGTGTTTTCAACTTTTGACTTTCCTTTCTAAGTTTCTAACTCTTAATTTGTTTTTTGTAGATGTTTTTGGTGGTCAAATTGGGTATTACCCGTCTCCAAAAAATTGCCCTCCACATCTTATCGCAGCCTTGTAGTTCGTCCAATCGTGAGCGCAATTGGAGCTTGTTTGAGACCATCCACACAAAGAAGAGGAACAAACTAGCTCAAAACGCCTGAATGACCTTGTATATGTACAATATAATCTTCGGTTGCAGACAAGAAAGGTTAAGGAAATACTAGATAATCCAATTGATTTGGATGAGATAGATCCATACAGTGATTGGACAAGGTGAGATGAGCAACCTCCATTGTTTTCCGAGGATGACATCTATGACTTAGAGTGACGGGCAAGGAGGAGGGGGGTGGATTTGCATTCTCATTGGATGACATTTAGGATCATCCTGAGGAAGAGTCATTGCCAGTGCCAATGGCACCAATAGTAGGATCTACATCCAAGATGGAGGTTGAGGAGCCACAACAAAGCCCTACGATTACACCTTCTCACGTAGTGAGAACTAGACATGGGAAGAGGAAGATGTGAATTTGTAAAAACTGAAATATATTAATGTTGTATTTACTTTCAGTTTTACAAAAACAATTTGCTATTTTCATTTTGTTTTAGACTATCAGTATCAACGTATTGAGCATTCCACACGAGGATGTGATTTTGTATCTAATTTTCTTTCAAATCAATCAAATATAACTAGACTCAATTTGTTTCTTCTATGTACTCATTTTATTGACTCATTGGATGCATCTTATCATTGAATTTTGCAAAAAAAAAATAAGCGTTTTTAATGAAGTTTAAGCAATTTTTTAAGTTGCTGAGTTTTTTGCCGAGTTTTTTCCAAAGTGTATTTTCTGGGCTTGCCAAGTTTTTACAATTGACGAGTTTTTCAACTATGATGATAGTTATAAATTGAGCAAACTAATATCAAATCTATATTAGAAAACATACTACAGTTGTGCACCCTAATATCAAACCTATACCAAAAAAATCTCAACAGTTGAGCAAGCTTTCTATCTCCTAACACCATTTAAGAAATACCTATGCAAGTCCTTAAATATCTGCCTGGTTGATTGTTACAATGTCTCTGATTTTTAATTGGAAAAGTGCAAAGAAATATACATTTACATACTGGTACACATTGTTATGCCTATGCACAACAATCAATAGATAACGAAAAAAAGAAGAATAGTAAAGATAACTATTCTATGATGTAACACCGGTAACATATAAACTAGCTGCGAAAACAATATCACGCTTGATAGCATCAGATGCCACCTCCATCTTTTCATAAAGAGATGAATTACCCATTATACGTGCTGCATTTTTGAACTCCCTGCAGGTTTCATCAAGGCGAACAATGGTGCGTACTATTGATCCTTCTGGGACATCAGTCAAAAAACAAATATCGGCAAAAGGTGTACCCTGAATCAGAAGAAGCAGACCAAATTAATTCTTTTAACAGACCAATAAAAAGTAGATCATACAAATTTAAAAAATGTTAGAAGATGCAAACCTTGGCCCACTCATATACAACTTCAACGAGACCAAACTTGAGAGAATCCCTTGCATAATCCTGAGGATTTACTGGAAGCCCATAATATGCTTGAATATTTCCGAGTCTAAGAGCAGTATTGAAAAGTCTACAATCCAAACAATTTTAAGTTGTGTTAGAAAAGTATGAAAAGAAAACACGATTGCATGAAATAGAGAGGTTCGCATTTGGTGATTAAAGGTCCACAGTTCTTATTTTAAAAAGATATGCTTAATTGCACACTGTCTTTCAAACAATCTTCGAAGTCTAGAAGCATGGAAGGATAGATTAAGGGATTATTTTCAGCCAGATTAATAAATCATCAGTTACTAATATATTATGATCAAATTCTAAAGATAGTTTAAGTCAGAAAAGCAACTGTTATGAGTGGGACGTTTCAACCAATTAAACTATAGACCCTATTTTCTCTGAGTAGGGCTCAGACCTACAGTACCATTGTCGTGAGCAGCACATTCTTAACAATGATTTGAATAAATGAGCTAGCCAGAAGCAACTTGATGCGAGCTTGAACTGGCCTTGGAGTATGGTGATGTACCCAACATGTATGTGGCAGAACAAAGAACTAACTGACTTGGGTAAGATAGAGGAAAGTAGAAATTCTTGTATAATGATCAAATCCAGAGTTCTACAAAGGAATGCTATAAGGCAGGAAATGAGATGATTCATTATTTTTCTATTTCTTGGTTCTTTCTATTTTATTTATTCTATTTGCTTTGAGTCTAGGTTCATTTTTTCCTTGGTACTTCACTATTGTAACATCTGTACATTTTTGTTCTTTTGACCTATTTTCTATGTCCCATGGGGATCATTTGTACCGTCCAGACTTGCATTCCCATCCCCACTGCTGTTGTGGGCACATGGGCGTGGCAGAGGACATCCACTGGCTGTCCTCTGTCTAGGAAAATTGGGGAGTGTCCCCCTTTTTTATTTTATGTTTTTACAAACAATCATTTTTGACAAAAAAACACAAAAAAGTTTATAGCATTCTTCCCTCTTTCTTTCACTGTGTTCCACAGTGATCTTATGTCCATCAAAATAACAATTTGGATTTTGGGCAGTATTATTTAGTTGTTTGGTTCTACAAAGTAACAGTTTGGGTGCATCAACTTTTCAATGCTTCTATTTCTTCCGCTAAAGCCAGGGCCACTGTAGTAACTATGTATACATTCTTTTGTCTCTTAACTATTCACTATAAATATACTATGCACTATTGTATCCTGATATTGTAGATCTTTATGAAATGTAATATTTGAGGTTAAATCTTATGCATATCTATCTATCTGTTGATCATATTTATTGCCATCCCTTAAACATGGGCTCTTGAACTGCTGTCCCCAAAATGTTGTTTGCTGTCCATGGAACATAGCCTCTTCTTGATCATTTGTGAAAATTAATATAATTTCTTTCTTTCTTTCTTAGTGAACCACTACATAAATAGATTTTTCTTCAGTTGTTTATACTGTCTCAGAAACACTGAAACATAGCCTCTTCTTGATCATTTGTGAACAAAAATATAATTTCTTTCTTTTTTATCAAACTACTACATAAACAGATTCTTCTTCAGTTATTTATACCATCCCAGAAATACTGTGCAACAAAGCCTATTCTTGGCTGTTTGTGAACTGTTCCACAAACAAACCCTAATCTAGTTATTTATGGTAATCATGTGTTTTTACAGTCTAATGCAACTTAATAGTCAACCAACAAATCATTGAATCGATCATATAAGGTGCTAATGATAAAAACTAAGTTGTTGAATTGGTTACGGGTACGGGTACGTGTACGTATGTACAGTATGTTGGTACGCCAAAGTTTGGGGCTGGGGCTGGAGACATTTTGGGTACGTCCATAACAAACGCACTGTGGATCGTTAAAATGTTGCCTTTAGTTTCATTGCAAATGGGAGTGAAATGCATTGATTGAGGCTTTTTTTTTTTCCAAAGTTTAAACTATGTTGGAATTGAATTGCAAATGCCATTTTATTGCTAGAATCATGCAGGTTCGGGAAGCTCTCAAGGGAATCGTTTCGGTGCCAAAAAAAACAAATCCTAGACAGTTCCATGGGCGTTTCGGTCCCGATTCCGATTCTGGGACATTTCATACCCAGAATTGATGAAAAAATGTGCCGATTCGGCAATGTAGGATAAAAAGTTAATAGAAGGAAAGGAATACGTTATCATGTCCACAAGTGATTCAATGAGGGGACTCAAATCACATCAATATAATAGATATTACCTGTAAGTACTAGAGTTAGCATAGATTTATGTTTGTACTTTAAATTGATGGTTATCCTGCCATGTATATCCCTGATATTGAGCAAATCTTCCCAGTGGCTTCAGAGAATCTGACTCAAATGTGTATTCTAAAGTAGGTCCAAATAAAAGTTATTTTTGAATTCATTATTAAAGGCTTATCAATTTTTCTGGTAACCTTGCAAATGGGTTTAATAGTCTAGTTAGCATAAAATTACTTTTAAATGTTTTGTTAATATGTTTGTACTAGACCATGTATTAATTACATTTCGGTTTGTGAGTAGTTGTTAGGAGTTAATTGATAGTGGTTGTTGATGGTTGTGGTTTACTTGGCAACCATTGGGTACTTCAAATACGCTTTTGATAGTCAAGGCAATCAGTTTGATTTGGTTTACAATTGGATTGTACAAACACGACCTTTGAATAAAGCATTCATTGGCCTTCATCTATAGTTATCTAGTATGCATTATTATATTCCATTATATCACACAAGGTAGTGTTATTATATGGTAGTAGACATTTAGTATCCTTTTTTTTAGGTAAATCACTACCAGAGAGGGTAGCACTCTTTATTTCATTTAATCCAAAGCAATTACAAGACATCCATCGACTGTAGCTTATTTACATGCAGAAGATCAAACCAGCACTTTGTAATTATTTACAACTGGCTGTAGAAAAGTTAAAGATGTCATGGTCTAGGACTACTTCAAAATTGGAATTGGCATTTTTGGCTACCAACTTCCCCCCACTGAGCATATAGCTGACACGAAACACTTATCCATGCATCATTGTGGTTGTGCCCTATTAACCATTTGAACTCCACCTTCCACACTTACAAACAGCCTTTGATCACTCTACCTACACGAACCTCCCAGTCTGCCAACCCCTCTTACAGACTTTATAGAGCCTGAACCTTTTTAAAGAGAATTCCTGTTTTTGGGGTATCTGTGGTTTCATGCCCATGTTTCTTCCCCTGACTTGCATTTGTCAGCTGGCATACTGCGAAATTTGGTTTAGAAAATGTGCCTTTCTCACCCTTCCTTATTGGATCCACTTCCCACATCATTTTCCAGCATGAGTTTGAGATTATCCCACGCCGCTGTGTTAGTTTTATGATCAGAAATACAGTAAACAGAAATTGCAGCACATAAGACAATGAACACTACAAGATACCTTGGGAAAACCCTCCAATTTGAGGGGAAAAACCAAGCAAATATATCGCTTATATATTTAGGAATAAGAGCAGAAATCTGCTTACAACTCAGGCCCAACACAAGGCCGAATTTGATACAATGAATAATAGCAACTCTCCTAGATGAAAATATACAGCATGAATATATTTCCCTTTGAAATTGGTCTGCTGCTACAAAATAATGATCTGCTGCTCAAGATGCTGATCTGCTGCACAAGTGTGAACTTCTTCTAGGAATGCGAATATGATGAATGAACTTGATGATGATAATGAGCAAACTCAACCTTGTATAAATTCAAAATAGTGTGACTCTTCAAGTAGGTCGGCCTCATAGCAATAAAGAAATAGATATTATTTCTTTAATAAGGTTGGCCCCATTTAATTATTCACAATAATTAAGTATAATAAGTTGTTAAGTGAAGCGCCTCTTCACTTTAATCAATGCAATAAATGAATAGCCATTAGGCTATATGAATTTGTTCTTCAACAAGCAAGGCGGAAGTATGTAGCCCGAAGCTACAACATCAACACTCCCTCTTAGCTAGGGAGGAATACTTCTGATATGCATTGTCATGGAATCTCTCAACATGACACCCACAATGGCTACACCCATATGTGGAAGGGGCTCATCACGGATTCACTCAATCGTGATATCAACCATCATGGCTACTCCCATGTATGGTAAAGCATATGTGCACAAGTGCCCATCACGGAATCACTCAACGTGATGTAGTCATCTCAATATGACGTTCACCATGGATACTCCTAGAGGGTGAATAAACACAAGTACAAGAAAATCATCATGGACTCTCTCACGTGATTTTGTCATGGAGTCACTCAACATGACATCTACCATGGCTACTCCCAGAGGGTGGAAAACAAGGGCTTTAACCTCAAATTTCTCTAATAGAGAAAGATGCATTAAGGCAAATCACAAAAGATCACTGAAGCTTAGTCTCCCTCTCAGCTAGGGCTTCATTCTCCACAATACCAAGCTTGTCTCGGAAGTACACAAACTTTACTCTGGAGAGAGGCTTGGTGAGAATGTTTGCCGTCTGCTCATCAGTGCTAATGTATCTCAACTAGATTGCTTTCCTCAATACCATATCTCTGATATAGTGGTATTTGATCTCAACATGTTTGGTTATGTCATGAAACACTGGATTGACAGAAAGCTTCACACAGCTTTGATTATCACAATGAATGACAGTTGGCTCCAATGATTGTCCAAACAATCCTGCAAGGAGCTTCCGGAGCCACACTGCTTCTCGAGCTGCCACACACGTTGCAATGTACTCGGCTTCTGTAGTGCTCAGTGCCACTGAAGACTGCTTCCTGCTGCACCGGGAGATCATTGCAGACCCCAAATTGAAACAACATCCAGAGGTGCTCTTTTGATCAGCAACACACCCTGCCCAATCAAAATTAGTATAACCATGCAGCTGCAAGTCCACATCAGAAGAATATCTCAAGCCATACCCAACTGTGCCACGAAAGTATCTCAGGATATGCTTTGCTGTAACTAGGTGTATTTGCCTTGGTTCACACATGAACTAAGTGCATTCACTGCATAGCAAATATTTGGTCTAGTATTGACTAGATACATCAATGATCCAATCAACTGCCTGTACATAGTAGGATCCACCAGATCTGAACTAGCTGTAGCCTCTTTTAACTTCTGAAAATTGGTTTCCATAGGTGTAGACATGGATTTGCAATCCATCATACTAGATCTCTTCAAGATGTCTATTGTATACTTCCCTTGACTTAGAATGATCTCATTAGGCCTCTGCCATACTTCTAAACCAAGGAAGTAATGCATGTACTTAAGATCCTTC
This sequence comes from Sequoiadendron giganteum, assembly GCA_007115665.2. NCBI lineage: Eukaryota > Viridiplantae > Streptophyta > Pinopsida > Cupressales > Cupressaceae > Sequoiadendron > Sequoiadendron giganteum. Next base: position 975,079,585 of record CM021100.1, on the reverse strand, counting down.
ATTTCAAATTTAGAAGCCAACTCCTTACATTTGATAATGAGGTGTTCTTCACCAGTAAGAAATAGATCAACATAGAGAACCAAGATCAAGGCTTCACCATTAATTACCTTGAAATATAGGTTTGAATCAACATCATTCTTGGAGAAGCCCAAGCTCAACAAGTATTGATCAATCCTCTCATACCAAGCATGAGGAGCCTGCTTAAGGCCATACAAAGCCTTTTTCAATCTGCAAACATGAGACTCCTTCCCATGAACCTCAAATCCATCAGGTTGCTCAATGTATACTTCTTCAATTACACCATTTAGAAATGTTGTCTTCACGTCCATTTGGTGTATCTTCCATCCCTTAGCTGCTGCAATGGCAATGATAGTCCTAATGGAAGTATAACGAGCAATTGGAGCAAAGGTTTCCTCATAGTCTATTCCCTCTTTCTGAGAGAATCGTCTAGCCAAAATCTAGCCTTGTACTTCTCAATGCTTCCATCAGCCGCATGCTTGATCTTGAAAAGCCACTTAGAAGATACAATAGATTTGCCTTCTAGTCTAGGTACAATGTCCCAAACATCTTTCTTGAGGATAGATTGATATTCTTCAGCCATAGCATCTCTCTATACTTGCTGACTCAAAGCTTCCTCAACACTGGAAGGCTCAAATTCAATCATTTGACTCATTAATGCAACATAGCTTGAAAAATTCTGAGGTCTTTTGCTTTCTCTAAATGTTCCTCTAGGGGCTGTGAACTTTTCTACCTCCTACATTGTTTGCCAAGGCCACAGAGGTCTCTTTCGACCAAGCACAATGTCTGTAGGCCCATTAGTAGGTTCCAAAGGCTCAACTGGATCATCTTCTTTACAATCAGTAGCCTCCCTCTGAATCTTAGGAGTATGGTCAACTTCCATGTCCTAATGAGACTCTTCGTCTTCATTGTCTATCTCCATGTGTGGGCCTTTAGATCTCTTGAATGCAACATCTTCTTCAAATGTAACATCCCTACTGATCTCTATAAGTTTCTGACCTGGAATGTAAATCCTGTAGGCTTTTAAAGACTCACTGTAGCCCACAAATATTCCCTTCTTGACAGATGGTTCCAACTTTGTCCTTTTATCTTTAGGGACATGTACACAGGACAACCAAATATTCTCAAATGACTGACTTCGAGATTCACACCTGTGAAAGCTTCTTCAGGAGTCATGTTCTCCAAGATACGACGAGTGCTTTCGATTCAAAACATACACAGTTGTCCTAGAAGCTTCGGCCGAAAGGAAGATTTGTAGATCCTGATCATGAATCAAGGCCTTAGCTGCTTCTACAATAGATCTGTTCTTCCTTTCTGCTATACTGTTTTGTTGTGGATTGTAGGGAACACAAAACTCCCTCTTAATCCCTACCTCGATGCAAAAATTACGAAAGACTCTAGAAGTGTATTCTCCTCCGTTGTCAGATCTCAAAACTTTGATCCTCTTCCTAGATAAGTTTCCTAGAGCCTTAAACTCTTTGAATTTCTCAAGTACTTCATCTGATTCTTTAGTCTTCAAGAAATAAATCCAAGTATTTCTAGAGTAGTCATCAATGAAAATTATTGTTGAAATATGGTAGCTTCGGTCAGATATAAATGATGATCGATTTGATCATGTGTGTGTATATATATGTCAGTATGTACTGACATATGTATATACACACACACATATATATATATATATTCATGTCATCATTTATATATATCGAAATTTGCTACATCCCAAGTATATTATCGATCTGCATTTTGAGGTTATTACTTGCAGATTATTGGCTTTATATGTTTCATATAGCATCCCGGTCGAGTTCTAGATTGGTTATTATTTATTTGTGCAAGATAAAATACAGATCGAATTTAGTAAGCATTCATGTTTATTAAGTAGCTAACCCGATTGGTGATCGGGTGTCTTAGTTAGACGAAAAGGCACAATCCATGAGATGTGGAGACATGTCCGCTCATGGGACGTGTCTCTCCATTCGTATTTAAGACAGATCCGATCCACAAGGAAAGACATCGAAATAAATAAATGGTCTGCTCTTGAGGATCGAATACCATTAAACGAAAATTCAGACTTGTAAATTCATGATCAATACTTCCAATTTTGATCTGACATCAACTTCATAGTTTTAAGTTCAATATTCTGTTTATAATCTGAAAGAAATTTAATCATAAACAACATGGTATTAGACCCACGTTAAGAAAGATCCGATTAAATCCAGATATCAAATTATTTAAAATCATATTTTCTCTTGAAATCGCAAACACATTTCATTCTTCATAATGTCAAGTGTAATCAGATTCGAGGATCGTCTTGAAGGTGCAAACAACTTTACATCATGGAAATTCAGAATCATGATGATTCTGAAAGAAAATAAGTTAGACTCATTTGTGAAAGAAAACAAGATAGAACTAGAGAATGATCTGGAGAAACCTCAATGGATTGAGAACAATGAGAAAACTATGAAAATTATAGTAGATGCAGTTAGGGACCATATAGTACCTATTCTGTCTAAACATGAGACTGCATACCTAATGTTTAAATCCCTTGAAAGCACTTTTGAAATAAACAACACCAGTAGGACCCTTGCTCTAAAGAGGCAACTTAATCATGTTCAAATAAACAAGGGAGAATCTATCAACGCATATTTCATGAGAATCACTGAACTAAGAGATCAACTGTCATCAGTTGGATATCAAATTGATAGCAAGGAGTTAACACTAATAGCTCTAGGTGGCCTACCAAACTCATGGGAGTCATTTGTTCAAGGAATAAGTGCAAGATCAAAACTCCTTAAATTTGATAGGCTAAGAACAGATTGCTTACAAGAAGAAACAAGACTAATAACAAAAGGAAACAATCAAAAACCCATAGATGAGGATATTCATGTGCTAAACACTTCAAGAGAAAGAAGAATTCTTATGGAAAGGGATCATTCAAGAAAAGGAAAGACATCTCCCAAATACAATGTTTCAGATGTGATCAATATGGACACTATGCAATGAAGTGCCCTGATAGAACAAAACAACAAGCATCCTTTGCTAAAGTTGGAAAGACAAATACAGAATATGATTATGAGAAATTTGTCTTCTACTCAGCATTATCAAGCCAAGTATCAAACAAAGTCAATAACTGGGTAATTGATAGTGGTTCATCAAGGCACATCACAAGATTCAGAGAACACCTAGATACTATGATAGAAGAAACTGACGAAGAAGGAACTATTGGGGATGATTTTGCACATCCAGTTAAGGGGGTTGGAACTTGCACCATAAATTGAAGTCTGGCCTCTCTCTACAACTCACTGGAGTATTGTTTGTACCGGGAATAAAAAGGAACCTAATATCCATTTCTGCTCTTGAAGACAACGGATATAGGGTTACCTTTATGGATGGAAAAGTTCTGGCATGGACAAAGAACTCCACCATAAAGAAAGCACAAACTATAGGTATAAGACAAGGATATCTCTACAAACTTTGCACTGACACTAATCAAGCCCTTATTCATGAGACTTCTGATTCAAATGAAATTGGCATCAAAGATTAGGACATTCATTTCCGTGCCCTACCTTCAGTAGAATAATTAGTAACAAGATTGCCCAAACTAAAACAAATTCATGAAGGAGCATGCAAAGGGTGTGCCCTAGGGAAGAATACAAAGGGGACCTTCCAAAATAGTTTGAGTAAAACCAAAAACATATTAGAACTAGTACACTCTGACTTATGTGGACCCATGTCTGTACCCTCCATGGTAGGATTCTTATATTATGTAATATTTGTAGATGACTTTTCTAGAAAGACCTGGATATATTTTCTTAAATGTAAAGAGTCGATAGAAGTCCTTAAAAGGTTTAAGGAGTTCAAAGTTCTTACAGAAAACTTTTCCAGGAAGAAAATCAAAATACTAAGAACAGATAATGGGAAGGAATACACCTCAGAAATCTTTAAGGAATTTTGTGTAAATGCTAGGATTAAGAGGGAGTTTACTGTAGCCTACAATCCTCAACAAAATGGTGTTGCTGAGAGGAAAAATAGAACTATTGTAGAAGCTGCTAGAGCAATGTTGTATGACCAAAACATAGAAACTTCATTTTGGGTAGAAGCCTCTAGGACAACTGTCTACATTCAAAATAGATGTCCCCACTCACATCTAGATAACAAAACTCCTGAAGAAGCATTTACTGGTGTAAAACCTGAAATAAGTCACTTAAGGATCTTTGGTTGCCCTGTCTACATTCATGTACCTAAAGAAAAGAGATCTAAATTAGAGCCTACTGGAAAGAAAGGGATATTCGTGGGCTATAGTGAAACCTCAAAAGCTTATACAATATACATATGCGGACAGAAACAAATTGAACTAAGTAGAGATGTCATCTTTGAGGAAGACATTGCTTTCAAAAGGGCCAAGAGTTCTAATGATATAGAAATTCAAGATTCTCCTAAGGTCGTGGAGGAGGATCTTGCTCCTGAGATTCAGAGGGAGTATCCTGAAGTAATCATAAATAAAAACCAAACTGCTCCAGAAGAGAATCCTAATAACAACAGCAAAAGGAGACCACTTTGGGTTAGAAAGATGATTGAGGAAGTTGAGAATTATACAACACCCAAAGGAACTTTTAGAGAAAGTAAGAGACCCAAAAGATTCTCAAGCTATGTTGCCTTAATGGATGAGATGATTAGTTCAGAACCAACTAGCGTTACAGAAGCTCTCAAGCATCAAGTATGGAAAGATGCTATGACGGAAGAGTATCAGTCCATTCTGAAAAATGATGTATGGGATATAGTACCTAGACCAAAAGAGAAATCTGTTGTCTCTTCCAAATGGCTCTTCAAAATCAAACATGCTGCTGATGGCAGTATAGAGAAACACAAGGCACGTTTTGTGGCCAGAGGTTTCTCACAAACGGAAGGTATTGATTATGAAGAGACATTTGCACCTGTTGCCCGTTACTCCTCTGTGAGAGCAGTAATAGCTATTGCAACAGCTAAAGGCTAGAAGATCCATCAAATGGATGTGAAAACTGCCTTTTTGAATGGGACCATTGAAGAAGAAGTCTATTTAAAGCAACCTGAAGGCTTTGTGATACATAAAGCAGACTGACATGTATGCAGATTGAAGAAAGCTCTATATGGACTTAAATAGGCCCCCAAAGCTTGGTATGAAAGAATCAATAGCTATCTTTTGGGACTAGGATTTTCCAAGAATGATGCAGACCCAAATCTCTATTTTAAGGTAATTAAAGGTGATATGTTAATACTAATTTTATATGTTGATGACCTCCTAATAACAGGAGATCACCTTATTACTCAATGTAAAAAGGACCTGGCTTCAGAATTTGACATGAAAGACTTGGGCATTACATTACTTCCTGGGGTTAGAAGTCTGGCAGAAATCAGATGGTATCATTTTAAATCAAGGAAAGTATACTATTGATATTCTGAAGAGATTTGGGATGTTAGACTATAGACCCATGTCTACACGTATGGAAACCAACTTACACAAATTGAAAGAAGCAGTAGCAGAATCAAAATTTGCAGATTCTACTCTCTATAGACAGATAATTGGATCATTAATGTACTTGGTTAACACTAGACCGGATATTTGCTATGCAGTGAATGCCCTAAGCCAGTTTATGTGTGAGCCAAAGGAAATACACCTTGTTGTTGTGAAGCATATATTGAGATACCTTCAAGGTACTATTGGATATGGTCTTAAATACAAAAATGTCAAACCTAGATTTACATGGATACTCTGATTCAGATTGGGCTGGAAGTGTAACCGATCGAAAAAGCACATCAGGATGTTGCTTCAGTTTAGGATCGGCTATGATCTCTTGGATCAGCAGGAAACAGTCTTCAATGGCACAAAGCTCAACAAAAGCCGAATATATTGCAGCCTCTATGGGAGCAAGAGAAGCAGTATGGCTCCGGAAATTGCTTGTGGGATTATTTGGTGAGCCCTTGAATCCTACTATCATCCACTGTGACAATCAGAGTTGTATTAAGCTTTCAGTGAATCCAGTATTCAATGATAGATCAAAGCATATAGAGATCCCTTACCACTATGTGAGAGACATGGTAGAAAGGAATGTGATCCAGTTGGAGTATATTAGTACAAACGATCAAACAACAGACATTCTCACCAAGCCTCTCTCCAGAGTTAAAGTTGAACACTTCAGGAAGAAACTGGGTATGGTTGAAATGTAAATTATTATTGAGATTGAGACTCAAATTATTTGTTTTGTACTAATGTATTTAAAAGATGTTTAATGTGTGCGATGTCCCCGCTCTAGTCAGTTCTCGGGAATAGTGTATTAGCCCTTTTCTTGGACCCTCGTGGGCTAGCTGGATTGGTTAGAGGGTCAGTGGTGTTTTCTGGAGGAGTTGATCGTTCTCATTTTCAGAGCTCAGTGGTTGGTTCACAGTGGGCCTTGGCAGTTCAAGAGTTGACAGCTTCTGACGGCACAAAATTCTATGGAGATTTGAGGAGGTTATGCTTATTTAAGTGATTTAAGTTATTAATTAATTTATCATTATTTTATAAAGTCAAATTGACTTTATCATTTTTATATCACTTAAATATTCATAAAAAGGGTGATTTAAAATTAAATCACTTAATCATTTAAGTGGGCGCCAAATATTAAGTTCTTAACTATTGAAAAGGACTTAATATTATTTTAAAACATTTAAATGATGTAAAAGGCGTATCTTCTTGGAAATGCGTGCCTTTTTGGTATAAAGACATTTTTGGCAATGAAAACATCATTCATTGATTATTTTGACTTTGCCTTTGGTTTCCTCCTGTGCTTTCACCTGTGATCAGGGTTTTGAGCAATCTTCCATTGGAGAACGATATCTCTTCAATGTTGAACACTTTTGAGACTATGAGAGACCAGTCGAATTTGTGCAAATGGTGAGAGCTTCATATAGAGGTTCTACATGCTTCAATCAGGGTTTATTTATTTAGTATTCAGTTGTTGGCAATAAGGAAGAGGGTTACTTCATCCAGAGTCGCCATCTTCAGCAGATTTGCAGCTATAGGTTGGATTCTTCAGAGACTTCATTGGGCCGTACCATGTGCATTGAAAATTGTGCCCTCTGAGAGAATGGTGTGTGGAGCTAGAAGCTAGGGCGCTTCCTTTTTGGCTCTTGTTGGACTTCTTTGTGGGCGGCTATTACTATTATATCATTGTACCCTGTTTCTGAGACAGGAAAGTCAATATTGGAGGCTAGGCGTCCACATATGCCAGTTTTCACCATTCTTGGCTGGCGAGTTGGCTTACTTTCTTATATAAAATATCTGGAGACATTTTGGTATGTTTAGCACTTGTGATCTATTGGTTATTGTTAAATAATACCTTCTGCATTTACATTCTATAGAATTTAGTTCTGTTTCTCAATTTATGAGCTTTAATATGATGCGCCCCTTCTCTTCTGTCTATAAACTTTCTCTCTAAAAAACAAATAAAATACATTAAGACTTAAGAAATCTTGGGGTTTGAGTTGAGAGCGAGCAGGGCTCATCACAATGTGTAAACTCTTTTATCATGTGTGTGACTCCATGACTTTATGGGCCCTCTCCCCCTGTGTACATTATTGAAAGGTGACAATCTTTTTGATAATGAACACTTGTATTTGACATTGTAAGGTGACGACTCTACAATGATTAGTTTCACTATCATGATGGATATCATGTGACTTGATATCCGTGGATATGTCATGATAGTATCTCTTGGACATTTTGATAGATATCATGAGACTTGATATCAGTTGAAGATCATTATGATCCTTATGGGATAATCATGGTGGATAAATGTATCCTTGGATATGCCATGATTTATTATGGTAGACATCATGAGACTTGATGTCAGTACACATACCATAATGAAGATGTGTTATGAAGAATGTCATGTGACTTGACACTCTTAGAAGCATACCATATCTCCTGATATCACGAGGAAGGTGATATCACTATATACTTGGTTAGAGTTATCTTCCCTAGCTAAGAGGGAGTGTTGAAATATGGTAGCTTCGGTCAGATATAAATGATGATCGATTTGATCATATGTGTGTGTATATATATGTCAGTATGTACTGACTTATGTATACACACACATATATTAATTATATATATATACATGTCATCATTTATATATATCGAAATCTGCTACATCCCAAGTATATTATCGATCTGCATTTAGAGGTTATTACTTGCAGATTATTCGCTTTATATGTTTCATATAGCATCCCGATCGAGTTCTAGATTGGATATTATTTATTTGTGCAAGATAAAATACAGATCGAACTTAGTAAGCATTCATGTTTATTAAGTAACTAACCCGATTGGTGATCAGGTGTCTTAGTTAGACGAAAAGGCACAATCCATGAGATACGTCCCATGAGCGGACATCTCCACGTTGTGGAGACATGTCTCTCCATTCGTATTTAAGACAGATCCAATCCACAAGGAAAGACATCGAAATAAATAAATGTTCTGCTCTTGAGGATCGAATACCATTAAACAAAAATTCAGACTTGTAAATTCATGATCAATACTTCCAAATTTGATCTGGCACCAACTTCATAGTTTTAAGTTCAATATTCTATTTATAATCTGAAAGAAATTTAATCATAAACAACAATTACATAATACAAGAAACCACTCAAAGAAGCAACAAACATTGGACCACCCAAATCAGAATGAACAAGATCTAGAATGCATTTGGATGTACTTTCACTACTATGAAAGGGACCTTTAGTATTCTTACCTAATGTGCATCCTCGGCAAGTACCTTCATGCTCTTGGTTGAGTTTAGGAATACCGGTAACCATCTTCTCCATGGTAGCGCTCAGAAGTGAATGTGGGCAAGTCTTCTATGCCAAAGCTCACATGAACTTGATGTATCATGCAACAAGGCCTGAAGTGGATGAGTGGAAAGTCTGTAGAGACATTCTTGCCGAACACCAATCACTCGGGCTGACTTGATGCTAGAGTTCTTCGGCCATGCAAGAACTTTACCTTCGGAGAATGCAACTTGATATCCCTTGTCCTCCAAGGCTGAAATAGAGATAAGGTTCCGCTTGATGCCTGGTACAAATAATACATCACTCAACTGCAAGGAGATTCCAAAATCTAAGTGAAGAGTGGAGGTCCCAACACCTTTCACTGAATAACATGCATCATCTCCAATTATGACTTGAACACTTGTATCTCTCATCACCAAATCTGAAAGATGTTCTCTAAATCCAATAATGTGACGAGAGGCGCCACTATCAATCAACCAAGTGTTGCTATCTGCTAGAACATTGCTTGAAAAGGCAGAATAGAATAGAATTCACTTGAATCCTTTAGAGGAGAGATCTCACCCACATCCGCAATTGAAGCATGCTGATTTGGTCCAGTTGGGCAATCCTTTGCATAGTGACCAAACTTGTCACATCTGAAGCACTGTATATGGGAAAGATCCTTCTTTTTCTTAGATGCAGGAGCACCATCAGATCTTCTATCTTTATTCCTCTTGAAGTAGCCTTTCTTTCCTTCTCTTCCTCTCTTCTTCGAAGATTGAGCGGCAAGTACATGAATTTCCTCATTGGTAGAACTTTTCCCATTGCCTCTTGCTGCTAATCTCGATTCCTCTTGAATGCATTCTACCCTCAAGCGATCAAACTTAGGTAGCTTTGATCTCGCACTAATCCCTTGGATATATGGTTCCCAAGATTTAGGAAGACCATTAAGAGCCAACATGGCCAAATCCTTATCATCAATCATATGCCCAATGGTAGAGAGCTGATCTCTCAATTCAGTGATCTTCATGAAGGACATGACAAAATCTCCTTTCGCCATTTTGACATGATGAAGTTGTTGCTTCAAGGCAAGAGCTCTGCTTGTGTTATTGAACTCATACATTTCCTCCAAGGTTTTGAACATTTCTCTTGCTGTCTTCAACCTGGAGATAATTGGCACAAGGTGGTCCTTCATGGAATCAACCAACATCTTTTTTGCATTAATGCCATTCTTCTTACATTGTGGCTTCTCATTTTCATCGGAAGGTTCGGGAACTTCGCCCTCTACGAACTCAACAAGCTCACTTTCTTCCAATGCAAGCATCACTCTAAACTTCCAAGAGGTGAAGTTGGAAGCACCTTCAAGCCTATCTTCGATCTTGAGCCCGTTCACGATTTTGAAGATGAGATAGATGCTGGAAGGTGAGAACAAGAGTAGATGAGAGTGCTGCTTATGTAAATCTGATCACGATCTTCTTTAAACCCGCTCTGATACCATGTTAGTTTTATGATCAGAAATACAGTAAACATAAATTGCAGCACATAAGACAATGAACACCACAAGATACCTTGGGAAAACCCTCCAACTTGAGGGGAAAATCCCAGCAAATATATCACTTATATATTAAGGAATAAGAGCAAAAATCTGCTTACAACTCAGGCCCAACACAAGGCCGAATTTGATACAATGAATAATAGCACCTCTCCTAGATGCGAATATACAACATGAATATATTTCCCCTTGAAATCGGTCTGCTGCTACAAAATAGTGATCTCCTGCTCAAGATGCTGATTTGCTGCACAAGTGTGAACTTCTTCGAGGACTGTGAATATGATGAATGAACTTGATGATGATAATGAGCAAATTCGACCTTGTATAAATACAAAATAGTGTGACTCTTCAAGTAGGTCGGCCTCATAGCAATAAAGAAATAAATATTATTTCTTTAATAAGGTCAGTCCCATATAATTATTCACAATAATTAAATATAATAAGTTGTTAAGTGAAGCACCTCTTCACTTTAATCAATGCAATAAATGAATAGCCGTTAGGCTATATGAATTTATTGTTCAACAAGCAAGGCGGATGTATGTAGCCTGAAGCTACAACATCAACACGCTGGATTGCTTGAGCCTATGTGCTTGACCCTTTGATCTATGCTAGCATTCAACAGTGAATCTGCTACCATGTTGGCATTTTGGAATACATAAAGAGAGCCTATAATTGTTTATGTTGTCTAGTAGTTTGGTAATATGATGAATCCACATTTTTAATTTCCAACTCGGCACATTCCTTAAGGCCACCACCTTTATAACTATTTTTGAGTCACCTTCAATGTCGATGTTGTTGATTGAGTTATCCACACAATACTTGACTCCTTCAAATGGAGCTGCACATTTTGCCTCATTGTTGGTGCCATTCAAAAGCTTGTATGAAGCAGCCCAGATTAATCCACCTAGCTCATTTCTTCTGACAAAGCTACTGCTTGATAGACCTGGGTTGCTCTGCGAGGCCCCATCAAAATTTAAGTTTAGTCTGCCTTTAGGAGGTAACACCCACTTGATCTTGTTCCTATCTCTTTTGCTCTTAAGGAGTGTTCCTTTCGAGGCTTTTATTATTGGCCAATTTTTGAGCATTTTTTGATCCCATGCTGAGAATAACCTATATTTTCTTATCCTTGCTGCCCCATTGAAATGTTCACTGATGTTATTCTCAATCTTACTTACGACACCTTCAAACTGTGTAATTTTTCCTTTGAAAATTCTTGCATTTCTCTCCTTCCAAAGGTGCCATATTATCATTGTTGGTGTCTCATTCCAAAGACCTTGCATAGCTGAGCCATTATATAGAGAGGGCCATGATTCAAAAACACTTTTTAAATCGTTGGAGAGTGGCCCTTCCCATGCTAGTTTTTCACAGAAGTGGGTCCAACACCTTTGTGCTATCTCACATTGTACAAGTAGATGGTTGACAGATTCCTCATTCTGGATGCATAGAACACACCTACGTGGACCAAAAATTCCAATTCGGCTGAGCCTATCACTTGTCAGTATGTGCTCGTGTAGGGTTGTCCACATGAAAGCACCTGCTTTTAGAAGAACACTGCTGCCCCAACACATCTGTTTCGGCCATGAGGATGTTGCATCCCTTTTTATTATGACTTCATATCCTAGTTTTGGTGAGTATTCACTGCTCTTGGTCACACACCATTTAATGCAATCTGATTCACTTGTAAATATTATGTCTCTTAGCCAATTCCAATTTCAAGGATACCTTTGCTTCTACCTCAAGGAAATTGAAACTTTTCCAATTATATTCCAACCTTCCATTTGCCTCCCTCAATACCACGTACTCCCTCAACCGATCACCATATTGCCTGCAAGTTAGTCTCTTAGTCTCTGACATACCCGACAACTTGCATAAAGGCTCATGGCCATTCCATGAGTCCATCCAAAAGGGATGCACTTCGGCCATCGTTTATTAACCAGGTAAGATGATCTGTTATTACGGATCTGCAACCAAGGATAAAATTCCAGATGGCAAAGCCCTTTTGGGGATTTGTGATGGTGGGGCTTCTTTCCAGTTCCAATGAGTCCAAATACTTAGCTTGCATAAAGTTTGCTCCATTGGGCATTTGGTTTCTTGAAAATCCCCCAAACTAGTTTCGCTCCCAACGCTCTAATTTGTGTTTTCAGATCCTTGATGCCTGCACCACCCTGCTCTTTAGTTTTTTTTATTGTCTCATGAGAGAAGCGGTATGCATTTTTGCTCATGGGCCCCATCCCACAACAATTTCCTTTGTATTTCTATTAATCTCTTTATGGCCTTATTTGGAGTTGATATGCATGAGAGCATGTATATCAGAACTGCTGCTAATATTGATTTTACCATAGTGATGTGGCCTGCTAAGGTTAGCCAACATCCCCTCCAACTGTTGATCTTCAACCTGCACTTTTCTATTACATCCTCCTAGACGTTATTCTTAACTTGGCCACCAAATAATGGAATACCAAGATATTTAGAGGGTAACTTGTTAACGCTATATGCAGTCATTGTGGATATCTTCTGTTACATACTCTTGCTTGTGTTAAAGAAGAAAATGCTGGATTTTTCCGCATTCACAACCTAACCAGCTTCTTCGCTCAACAAGTTAATTGCTTCTTTTATTCTTCCTATTTCTTCTATTGTCAAGTTACCATAGAGGATAGTGCAGGAGACCAGGTGTCTCTCAACCCAAACTTCTGACTGTGAATGCAATTTTTTTGTTTGTTTTGTAGATTTTTGTATTTTTTTTGTGGTTTTTGCAATAAAGAGAGATGGTGCGATTTTGCAAAGAAATGCTTATAAAATATAAATAAAAACCAAAAGATTAAATATGACCGAATACAGTTCAAAAACTGAAGATAGATAATTTATTGGTCTTTTAGAACATTTACAACTGCGAGATTCAAACATGAAATAAAAAGGCAAACTATTTATTGAAAACCTGGATGAGCTTGCAACCACCAAAAGGAAGGTAAGAAAAGTACGGCCAGCCTCAGATATAATCTTCTCCAGCCTCAAAACTGATGCAGAATACCCTAGAGATCTAAGCATCCCAAATGGTGAAAGCAGAAGACAAAAAGGCAAGGCGTTTTTGCCTGCAAGAAAAGTACGGCTCTTGCTGCTGTAAAAGTACGGCCTGAACCAGCATTAAAGAAATTCGTACAGCCTAGGGATTCGTGCCGGATGCTGAATGACTGCAGCCAAAGACAAAGAACCGCTACTAGAGATGAATCGATTCAATAACCTGATGAAATTCTTCACAATAAGCTCTGTATGACTTCTGAATGAAGCCACTCAACTGACAATCTTCAATTGGTATTTCACAACCTCAATATGTCTGATTCTGAAGAGGGAACGTTCTCCAAAATCCAATGATTTGCAGAAACCCTTGTTTCACAAACCCCAATGCTCTCAGAGAGAAAAATAGACAAATTAGAATAATCATAAATCAATTCGATTTGTCTTTGGTGAAATATATACTTCCTCTCAATATTTCGACCCTTCTCAAAAAATCAATTAAAATGCATTTAATAATATAAGTGCGCCTCTTTTGAACTTAGGCAATTTTCATTAAATAATGGCGTCCCCTTTTTAATGAGTAATTAAATACTCATTTAATATTATTCACCCTTTATTATAAAGTATTAATACTTTATAATTTGCCATTAAATAATTACTTTAATATTTCATTAAAGTGACTTTATATTATAAAGTCAAATTAATAATCTTTTAAATAATTATCAAAAGCTCCAATAATCACTGTTTGCTCATCAAATCATCAAACTGGGTCGAAACTGAGCTGACCAACTGAACCAAGTGCCCTGCCAGAAATAGAAACCCCTGCCTGCTTGACTTACTATAAATAGTAAGTATTGGAAAATCAGTGAGAGTCTACCAAGGCCCAGACCTGAATCAACTGATGGAGTAGTGTTCCTGAACGCCAGATAACTGCCACAAGTAACCCTCTAAACACATATGTCAGCCTACGAGGGTCCAAATGATAGGCTAACCCCTAGATCAATTGCACTGCCTAGGAAGAGGACATTACAATCTGCCCTCCTTGAAATTGCTTGTCCTCAAGCAATCTTAGCTCTGGATGCTGCAAAATCTCCTCTGACTCCCATGTAGCATCCTCAACCAGCAAATCTCTCCATTTTATCAGATATTCCCTGATCACCCGCCTCCGTAAGTCTCTCTCTAACATCAAGGATGGCCTCAGGTACTAAAATCAATTTTCCCTCGTCATCAAGGGGTGGCAGTACTGGAGAGGGAATCACATGCTGATGCAACGCCTTCTTCAGGCGAGAAACGTGAAACACTTTGTGAACCCTGCTATTCGCTGGTAAGTCCAACTCATATGAAACCTCGCCCACTCGCCTGATGACTCGAAATGGACCATAGTAACGAGGTTTCAACTTCTCTGCACCACTCTTTCGTAGAGTGGACTGATGGTAAGGCTGTAACATGAGGTACACCATGTCACCCACTGCAAAGGAACGCTCAACCCTTTTCTGAGTAGCATACTGCTTCTGCTGATTCTGTGTCCACTGAATATTATCTTTGAGAGATCTCATAATATCCTGTTGATCCTGTAACATATCACCTGCGCTGGGCACTCTACTATCACTTAGCACCAAATCCAAAAGGTTGGGCGCCTCATACCCGTATAATGCCATAAAGGGTGTCATCTGCATAGTCATATGGTGAGTAGAGTTATAAAAATACTCACAGAGGTATATTCACCTCATCCAAGCTCTCTGCTGTCCAGCTATATAATTACGCAGATATCCTTCCACCCACTTATTGACGATCTCCGTTTGTCCATCTGTTTATGGATGGTAGCTGGTACTAGGTGTTCGTTTGGTCCCACAAAGTCTAAACAACTCCTGCCAAAAGTTGATCATGAACCTACTGTCTCTATCGCTGACTATAGTCCGAGGCAAACCATGTAACCTGAATACCTCTCTGAAAAAGAGCTCTGCAGTCTGCGATGCTGTGAATGTAGTGGTGATCGAAAAGAAGTGTGCATATTTTGTCAGCTAATCAACAACCACGTAAATACAATCTTTCCCTTGGACTTACGGCAAGCCCGTGATAAAATCCATTGATAGACATTCCCACTTCTTGTCGAGTATCGGAAGTGGTTGAAGCAAGCTGGCAAGATATGTGTGCTCCTATTTGTTCTGCTAACAAACAGCGCACTCTCGCACATACTGAAGAACATCAATCTTTAGCCCTTTCCAGGTAAACCATTCCCGTACCAACTTATATGTTTTGAAATAACTGGGGTGGCCCGCCATAGGAAGATCATGAAAGGCTTTCAGAACTGTATCATTCAACTCTTATTCTAGAACCAGGAAAATCCGCCCCTTATAAATGATCAAGTCATTCACAACGGTGTATCTACTATCCTGCTCTGTCCCCTCAACTATGCTAGAAGCCCATTGGTTCTTAGCATACTCTGCAATAATTTTGTGCCTCCAATCCTCAAAGATCTGTGCCATAGCATTCAACTGAGGTCTACGAGACAATGCGTCAGCTACAACATTCTGCTTCCCCTTAATGAAGGTGATATCAAAATCATAAGATTGCAATTTATTGACCCATTTTTGTTGCCTTTCATTTAATTCTCGCTGTCCAAGGAAGTGTTTTAGGCTATTGTGATCTGTACGCACACTAAATTTGCTGCCCACCAGGTATTGCTTGAACTTAGCCAAAGCGTGCATAATGGCTAACATCTCCTTGTCATAAATGCTATAAAATCTCTTAGGACCCCTGAGCTTCCGACTCTCAAAAGCAATAGGGTGTCTCTCCTACATCAATACGGCACCAATGCCCTCTCCTGAGGCATCACAAAATAAGTCAAAAGACTTCGTAAAGTCTGGTAGTGCTAACACTGGACATGAGGTCATAATCACCTTAGAACTGTCAAAGCACTCCTGAGCCTATGGTGACTAAGCAAATGCCCCTTTCTTTGTCAAATCAGTAAGGGGTGCGGCGTGACGTGAGAACCCACTAACAAATCGTCTGTAAAATGCACATAGCCCAATAAATCCTCTGAGCTGGGTAAGGTTCTCTGGAACCGGCCACTCTACTATAGCTCGGACCTTCTCAGGGTCCATACTAACTCCCTTGGCACTGATGATGTGCCCAAGATACAACTACTCAGCCATGCCCATCTCACACTTGGACTCCTTGGCATACAAGGACTCCTCTGCCAAGATGCTCAGAACTGTATCCAAGTGAGCTAAATGCTCCTCCCATGACCTGCTGTATACCAAAATGTCATCGAAAAAGACCAACACATATCTCCGCAGCTGAGAACTGAAAACCTTGTTCATTGTAGCCTGAAAAGTAGCAGGGGTGTTGGTTAGACCGAAAGGCATAACCAAGAACTCGAAGTGACCGCAATGGCACCTGAAAGCGGTTTTCTCTATGTCCTGCTCCCTCATCCAAATCTGATGGTACCCAGATCTCAAATCAATCTTTGTGAAGAAGATAACACCATGCAACTCATCAATCAGCTCATCAATGCGGGGTATAGGGTACCTGTTTTTAATCGTTCTCTTATTAAGCTGGCGGTAATCAATACACATCCGTAGTGACCCATCCTTTTTCTTCACCAATACAACCGATGAAGCAAAAGGTGATTTGCTAGGTCTGATATGCCCCATAGCCAACAACTCACTGATTGTTTTTTCTATCTCATCCTTGAGGCACTTTGGATGTCTATATGGTGTGATCATAATGGGCTTTGCGCCCTCCTCCAACTCTATAATGTGTTTAGTTCCTCTATCTGGAGGTCTACCTGGTGGAATATCGTTAAACACTTTAGAGTGTTTAATTCTTAGTTCCTGAATGTCAGGATGGTACTCATGCTTTTGTTGCTCCGGTTGTGCAAGCATCAACATACATTCAGCAGCCCACTCTAACATATCATGACGAATGAGCCTCTCCATCCGCCTGAAAGATACAACCCTCAAGTTGCTGTCCCTGATAGCTTTTATCACATGTGGAATCCCATTGACTTTAAACTTCATTTCCATATCTCGTAGATTGAGTGTGAATTCTCCCAAATCATGAAGCCATGCCATGCCAAGTACTACATTAGTATCTTCCATAGTGACAACATAAAACTCAACTTTGAATTCATAATTATTAAGCTGCATGGGAAGGTCTAATATTTTCCTGTCACATTAAAGAGTGTACCCGTCAGCTACCTTAACTCGGATACCCTCAAACTCCTCTGTCTGTATGCCACGCTTCTCAACCAAACGTGCATCTATAAAGTTGTGCGTTGCACTTGTATCAAGAAGGGTTATAACTTTTTGACCAGATAGGAGCCCACGTAGCCTAAAGGAACCATCTCTCTGAAGACTAGTCAGGTGTGCCTCCTGTAGTTTCTTCCACCATCATTTTCATTATCATTTTCAGACCTTTCATCATCTGAATGCTCTGAATCAGCTTGCTGGTCTGACAGATCAGATTGCTCTTCACCCTCATAAAACCACTCCATCTGGTTACTTTTGGCTTTAGGACGAAGAGGGCACACATGTTTCTCATCATAAGGTGCCTTGCACCAAAAACACAACTTTTTCTTGTGTAAATCATTCAATGTTTCTCTGTCAAACGGTGGTGCATTTCGTTTCCTAGGATCAGGTGGATCCCTCTTCCTGTCAAAGGGTCTATCCCGGTCAAAGGATTTGTTCGGCCTTGAGTTTGGTGTGGATCCTGAAGAGAACTTGCTGCGAGGTGCTGCAAGCTCCATACTGCATGCCTTCCTCATTGCCTCTTGAAGGGTGGAAGGATCAAATGCCTTGAACCAACCTCTCATCGGCTCATATAATCCCTCAGTGAATAGAATGACAAGTCTTCTCTCCGAAATACCTGTCACCATGAATGCAATGCTCTGGAACTCGCCAATGTAGGAATCCAAACTACCTGTCTGCCTGAGTTGTGCTAGCTCTCTAAAGTAAAGTTCTGAATCCTTTTTATCAAAGCGCTCTATGAGCCTGTTCGTGAACTCCTGGTAAGTAGTAACCTGGTGGTGACCCAATATGTACATGTCGTGATGCCACCAATCATGCACCAATCCATCAAGATGTAGTGTGGCAAATTTAATGGCCTCGTCCTGCTGCGTAGGTCTCAAAGATAGGTAATTTTCTAACTTCTATACCCAAGACCTCGCTGAACTCTTATCCGAGCCATCAAAATAAGGCAAGACAATCTTGCTCACTGCATGTTGAAGATCTCTATTCACCTGTGGTGGTGGCTAATACTGGTGGGCTCTACGCTCAAATCTCCCTCCACCCCTGGGTTTGTGTACATCCATGAACTCATGAAATGACAATGACTACCTAATCTCAGGAGCCAAAGTCGAGTACTCTCCAAAGAGTCTGGTCACGTCTGCTACTGATGTACCATGCTCTGGCTGAAACTCTGGCTGGTGACCCTACTATTCTGCCTCCGGAGTCGGTGGTGCCTCCCTAGTAATAAAGGTAGGTTGTCCAGGCTTGCGCTCATGAACAACCAGTGACGGTTGCGGCCGTACAAACATCTATGGCTGGTCTACGCCAGCTGTCCCACTAGATTGTCCTATCTGAATGTAGTGCTGGTGAGGCGGAGTATACTGCCTCATTGTACCAATCGGCTGCGACATCATGTCCATCATGTTATCAAGTCTATTCCTGAATTCTACCTCAGTCATTTCTGTGTTTTCTCTTTCTTTCCTTGGATCCCTAGGAGTCTCTGTCGGAATCTCTCGATCTGCCATGACTGTAGTCACACTGTTTTCACTTCCACTAGAGCTAGGTCTGTGTATACCGAGAATCCCTAATACTGTCTCACCTTCTGGAATAGGCGAACCTGTCCAATCCTCAACTCTGCCTGTTCCTCTACCCTTACTGTAGAATATAATGTCTACTCATGAAAAAGCATCGAAAAAGCACAAATTTATTTGAAAAAGCATAGGATGGCAGGAGAACTATGCTCTGATACCATTGTAGGGGACCAGGTGTCTCTCAACCCAAACTTCTGACTGTGAATGCAATTTTTTGTTTGTTTTGTAGATTTTTGTATTTTTTTTGTGGTTTTTGCAATAAAGAGAGATGGTGCGATTTTGCAAATAAATGCTTATAAAATATAAATAAAATACCAGAAGATTAAATATGACCAAATACAGTTCAAAAACTGAAGATAGATAATTTATTTGTCTTTTAGAACATTTACAACTGCGAGATTCAAACATGAAATAAAAAGGCAAACTATTTATTGAAAACCTGGATGAGCTTGCAGCCGCCAAAAGGAAGGTAAGAAAAGTACGACCAGCCTCAAATATAATCTTCTCTAGCCTCAAAACTGATGCAAAACACCCTAGAGATCTAGGCGTCCCAAATGGTGAAAGTAGAATACAAAAAGGCAAGGCGTTTTTGCCTACAAGAAAAGTACGACTCTTGCTGCTATAAAAGTACGGCCTGAACCAGCATTAAAGAAATTCGTACAGCCTAGGGATTTGTGCTAGATGCTGAATGACTGTATCCAAAGACAAAGAACCGCTACTGGAGATGAATCGATTCAATAACCTGATGAAATTCTTCACAATAAACTCTGTATGACTTCTGAATGAAGCCACTCAACTGACAATCTTCAACTGGTATTTCACAGCCTCAGTATGTTTGATTCTGAAGAGGGAACGTTCTCCAAAATCTAATGATTTGCAGAAACCTTTGTTTCACAAACCCCAATGCTCTCAGAGAGAAAAATAGACAAATTAGAATAATCATAAATCAGTTCTATTTGTCTTTGGTGAAATATATACTTCCTCTCAATATTTCGACCCTTCTCAAAAAATCAATTAAAATGCATTTAATAATATAAGTGCGCCTCTTTTGAACTTAGGCAATTTTCATTGAATAATGGCATCCCCTTTTTAATGAGTAATTAAACAATCATTTAATATTATTCGCCCTTTATTATAAAGTATTAATACTTTATAATTTGACATTGAATAATTACTTTAATATTTCATTAAAGTGACTTTATATTATAAAGTCAAATTAATAATCTTTTGAATAATTATCAAATGCTCCAATAATCACTGTTTGCTCATCAAATCATCAAATTGGGTCGAAACTGAGCTGACCAACTGAACCAAGTGCCCTGCCAGAAATAGAAACCCCTGCTTCCCTGACTTACTATAAATAGTAAGTATCTGAAAATCACTCTATGAGAGTCTGCCAAGGCCCAATCCTGAATCAACTGATGGAGTAGTGTTCCTGAACGTCGGATAACTACCACAAGTAACCCTCTAAACACATATGTCAGCCTACGAGGGTCCAAATGATAGGCTAACCCTTGAATCAACTGCACTGCCTAGGAAGGGGACATTACAGATAGTATCATCAACAAATAATTGGCGAGACAATGCTGGGAATGCTGGAGTTATTTTTATGCCTTTCCACTGCCCTGACATCTTCAATTTTGAATGTGGCAACTAAATGCATCAATCATAATAACAAAAAGGAAGGGTGACAGGGGGTCACCCTGTCTCAATCCTTTTGCCCCCTTGAAACATCCACATGGCACCCCGTTTATCACAACTGAATACCTCGGCGATGAAATACAACTATAGATCCAATTTAACCATTTGCTGGAGAATCCCATTTTTGCCATTACCTTCATTAGAAAACACCACCTTCCCGATCATAGGCTTTGCTTAGATCCAGTTTCAGCAATATGCCTTGTTTATTTATTTATAATGTGTACATTACCTCATGCGCAATAATTATCCCATCTGAGATATTGTGTTCTAGCACAAAACTGCTCTGTTCTATTGAAATTATCTGGGGCAGCAACTTCTTGAGGCGGTTGGTCATCACCTTGGTGATGATTTTATAAACAGTATTTCATAATGCAATCGGTCTATAATCTGCAAACGATTCACAGACCTTCTTCAACAAGAATATATTGAACAAGTGTTGATCAATACCCATTGACGAATATATTGAAGACTAATGACATCAATGCCATTAAACCTAAACAAAGGCAGGAGAAGATTATAGTGTAGTTGGTGGGAAGATTGGGAGACTAGATGATCCTTCTAATTGGTGGAAAAACAAGAATGAAGAAGATTGCATGAAGCAGCCGACTCCAAAAATCCATTAGTCCAGAGTTCGAACTGAAGCGTAAGAACTCTAGTTAGGAAAGAAGAGATCAAAACATCTTATCAACATATTGTAATGATCAATTAGTTTTAATATTTAGAGTTTAATAAAGTTGTTTTGACTTTAGGTTAGTCTTAAAAGACTTTATGCTTTATTTAGTTTTCACTATTTTTAGCTCATTGAAAACATATATAAGAAAGTGTTTGCTTCTTATTTTATCAGTCGAATATCTTGGTGATTGTTTTGTGTTGAATTTTTGTAATATGGTATTAGAAGATGAAACAAGCTCCCTTTTGAGGCTTGCTCCACTAGCAAATGGAGGACTATTAAGTATTTTTGTTGAAGCTACGGAGATTAATGAAGAGGAACACGAACTATGAGATGACAAGCAATTGAAGGAACCACTGAAAATTCAAGAATCTCAGCCCTTGGGACAATGTTTTAGTAAAGTTGAATGGTACAAGTATGACAGACAATGTATATGGTTTAAAGTTCACAATTTTTCACCAAGGCAGAGAACTATTAATATATTTGATTACGCAAGCCTAGAGGAATTATTTGAAATAAGCTCAATGGGCAATGGTATGAACGAAACTATTAAAATTATTAGTTGTTTTTATCTCAAGCCCATTAATACATGTTGTAATGAATTTTACAAAGGAATCCATTTGCATTACATGTGTCAACACAGAATTTAAGTCAGAAGTGGATTGAAACAAACTTTAGAAGAAAATAAAGAAAATGGAAAAGTACCTTTAGATTGGGTTGGAAAAAGAAATGCACAAAAAATTAATGAAGTTGGAATGTGCACTATAAGATGGGTTCCACATAGGAAGAGTATTGCTATGCAATGGATAGTAAGGGAAAAAATGAAAAACCTTAATAAACTTCCAGATCACACCGCTGTATAGCATGATAATAAAGATTTCACCACAGAATAAGAAAATGTTGAATAGTTTGATAAAACTTTCCTACCCACAATTCACCTTCAATTACTAAACTCTACACCTTTCCCACTGTATGACAAAACAGGGGAAACACTAGTACATTGTCTGCCATATGGCCTTCGAAATTATTCCATTGACTTTCCCCATACCATTGTATGATTTTTTGACAATTCATTTTCTATTGTACACCACAAAGGAGAAGATGTTGTCATATGGTCTATTGTTTCTCTTACTCATTGTTCTACTGTACATTAGTCATTCCTGGCCAAACCTTTAGCCATATGATCTTTTGTTCTAATACAACTTCATGCTAGAATATCTACCACTGTATGACCAGAAAACGATACGATACAATGCTAGAATATCTACATAGGAAAGTCTAAAATTTTAGAAAATGATACGATACCATATAGCATTCTTCCTCTCAGCCATATGACGAGAAAAATCTTCAACTCTTGCCATAGCCACACATTGTCAAAGCCCTTTTCTCAAATTGTAAGGTCTAAATCTTCTACTGCTACTATCCTAGGAGTCACAAAGCCTCCTTCTGCCATTTATTTGCAGCCCACACTATGGTTCCAATCTACTACAGTATGGTTTGGTCATCCTTTTGCCACAGTTCAATTTGATGCCTTATGGTGCAAATGTTACTTTGCTACAATGTACGGGCCATTTGTTGCCATTTTGCATTCCTTCAGTCCTGCCACATGATCCATATATGGAATATAGAGCTATGTTGTACAATCAACAAACTCTCTCCAATGTTCAATGCCCACAGTAGCACCTGCAAGAAAATTTGAACAAAACTAAAGCCATGTAGTGATTTTTGTAGAAGGACAAAATTTTTGGTGTACAACCTGCTACAATTCCACTAGAGTTCATTGATAGGTTAGCATTGAAAATCATGTTGTCAGGGGGAGTTCCCATCAATTGATTTGGAAGATGTGCCACTAAACAGTTTAGTTTCAACTACCTCAACAGTCCACAAGCATTCATCAAGTGTTGTAGTCATTGACAATTACATTCCTCATATGGTGCATGACACTCTTGAAGTGATGATCAATGTATTACTAATAAGTTCCCCTTTCTACTTCTAGTTGAAGAACCCATTGCAGATTTCAGGTTGATTGCATTGAAAGCTTAACACTTCACTCTCCACAAGTACTTCATTATGGAACTTTCTAGTTATGATTTTTCTGTATTGGCTGCATGAAAGAAACATCAACAATTCAAACCTTCCTCTCTCTAGTACCTCTAAACGTTTGGAAAAAATTCTGTGATATTACATGATCTATATTTTTGTTGTTCTCCGCTTGTTAGCTAGAAACCCATTTTAGTTTTTCTTTTGTTGGGGTGGGGAGGGAAGGGTTCAGACCAGGGGAGGGATGATGTAGTTAGTGTAAAATGACTTTGTAGCATTTTGTTAAAATGGTACCCGACTATGAATTAATTACTTGTCAGCTTGTGGGTAGTTATTAGGAGTTACTGGCCGGTGGCTCTCAATAGTTGTTTCTGCTTGACAAATGTTGAGTACTTTAAATAGACTTCTCATACTTAAGGAAGGCAATCTGATCTGCTAGACTATTCTCCCTGGTCTACAATTGGATTGTACAAGCACTGATCATTCACTGATCTATAGTTATCTGGTATATGCTGTTATATTCCATTTATATTGTAGTGTTATTATTTGGCAGTAAACAAATGTTACCTTCAAAGTTAGCAAGGGAATATTTATTTTACCCTTGTATAATGATAACAATGCAATGAAATAATGGATTGGGAATAGAACCAATAATTTATTTCCCAAAATTGCTTATCCTAGAAGATAGAGGCATCTTGAAGTTACTATGTCTGTCCTAGAAGAAGTTTACATCTCTTATTTGAATATTGAAAGGGTTTTAATTTTTAAATATAAATTAATCGGTGATTGCATAGTGTGAAGTATGCATGGACATCATATAGAGCATTTTTTTATAGTTTTTAGTGCAGAAAATGTTTTCCTTTGTGTTGAAAACAAATGTGCATTTCCAGAAAAAATTCTAAATGTAGATATTTTGGTTTATAGCATATCAAATTTATTTGTCACAGTACTTAAATTTACTAAACTCTATTGTTGGTCTGCATTTGAGGCCTGTATTATCGTCCATAGCATGGATATACATATATTTTCTTGTGGCTTTCAAAACAAATTACTTTTGTGCAGTCCAGACATAAATTGTAGTTAACAAATGCTAAATGAATTGTGGTTAACAATTGTTTCATGATCATCTATTCTATAGTAGAGGAGGAGCTACAAGCAAACAACAGTCAGGAGTCAAAGTTAAACTTTCCAATACATAACAAATTTTTTGAAAATTTTACGAGTTTCAAGAACAGAGTGTAATGTCTAATATATCATGGTCATAGGTTGCTCCCATAAGTGTACACTATGACGACAAATTTCAATAGGAGTATGACAGGCATACACAATAGAATAATTTAGAATTTTAATTTCATTGATATCTTCAAATTTGACAATTTTGTCTTATTAGACGTTTTTACTAAGATTCTCTAGATCCACATCCTCCTAGAGCTTTATATGTGTTGGCCCTAAATTTTTCTACAGTGCATACAGGTAAACAGTGTCACCAATATCACTTAATTGTTAAATTTATATGCTCATTTAGATTTCATACTTGTAAAGCAACATAGAAGAGATGTGTTTAGAATCTGAGTGCCTTTTCCATCACAAGGGATGAACAATTTCTCACGTTTTGTCATCAAAACTTATCTTCAACTTTACATTTACTAGATACTTTGCACGTTGGATTCTTTGGTTCCTAGCTTATGCTATTTATAAAATGAGAAGTCTGAAAATATAAATCTATCTCTTTGCCCTTGTCTTTAAATGATAAATAGTAAATTCTGCAAATCACCAACTTAAAGAAATTAAAATTCTAAACAAGCATGACCTGATAACAAGATTTTATATTTGACACAACTAAAGGAAAATAGAATTAAAGTGAAGAAACTAGCTATCATCTGTCATTTGAATCTCTTTAAGATAGACAGGTTGTCCTTCAACACTGAAACACAGAAACCAGTCTGCTATAATTGTATGGTGAACAAAGAAAAAGAGGGAGACAAGTAAAACAAAAGCATGTTTCAGGATATACTCAAAACCATGTGGAACTAACAGGCATGAGTTTTAAAAATTTAACCTTTCCCTTGCCATTTTGAGCTTTGGAGTTAGACAAGGTTCTCTTGTATCCTTCTGCTGAAATATAAGTGCAGACATAATAGCGACTGCTTCAGCTGGTTCCAGTTCATCCAGGTGATTCTCAAAGAGCATTTCTGTGGCAACCAACTCATCTCCAGAATTGATTTCACATGCCACGCGGCCTTTGAGTTGAACCACAAGATCAAAATCAATGCATCCCACTTGTTGCAGCACTTGAATCTGATAAAATAGTAGCCCAAGAAATCAAAATATAGAATACACTTCATGTGACATAAAAATGCAAGCATTGTAATGGTGTGACAAAGGGATAAACACCTACTCGTTGTTCAAAATCAGGCATTTGCTGGAGAGCGGCATCCGACATTTCATATTTTAGTTTCTTGACTTTTTCTTTTAGGATCTGCTGCTTGTGGATCATATCATAATTCTCTTGAAGTTTTGGACAACCATGACATTGATTTTGTGCCATCTTTTGTAAAAGGGTCTCTCTTTTCCGGTACTTCTCAACAATATCTGGTTCTTTCAGCTTGATATCTGAAATTATAATTGAATCAAACAATTGAACAAGAAACAGAAAATTATGGGAAAGTATGAATATGTCTTACTTGAAAATTTACTGCTTTTTTTATACATAGAAACATGCGGTAGTACATACCCTAAAGCAAAAAATGGGATGACAAAGGCTGAATGCCACCAACTTTGATTATACTATGGAAAATGTATAAGAAAACTAAGCAAGGCCTAATCTTATACATTATATCTTGCTTTTAAAATTCTTAGTCATTAGGGAAGATATTGTTTCATTTGCTCTCTAATCATTAATCAATGATCAAAATTGAAGGATAGCAAACTAGGGAGAAAAAAAGGCAACAAAAGCTAGGCTTATGCAGTTGTTTCCCAATTACAAGTTTCTAAAAATGTAGGCATCAATACCAGAGAAGAAAAAACTGATCAATAAGACATATTAAGAGATTTGTAAATATAAATCAACAAATCAATGATTAAGCACATTAAAATATTTAAGAATGAATATTAATATCATTGGAAATACTGAACTTCAACCAAGTTCAAGTAAGATTAGCAAAGCAATCCCCACATTGTAATGTCCCTCATTTCTGAATAGTCACCACTAAGTTAAGTTAATTAATTAATTATTGAATTGTCTTAAAATAATATTTGTGGATGTTTATATTTAATTAATTAATTAAACGTTAAAGTGACTATATAAATAGTATGCTCAAATATTAAATATTAAAAGCTGGTGGACTATTGTAAGAACAGCCCTTAATTTTCTTTTTGTGTGAAGTTGCACCATAGATATCAACAATACCCATCTCTTAACTGTCACGGTGCTGCTATGAATTTGAAAGAGAAACATATTGACATAACACTGATATTTTGGCATATGAAATAGCATTAGATTGCACATGAAATAAGTCTGGTCACATTCATTACAATAGTCTCGTTACATATAATAATCAAGCACGGGAAAAGGTGACAACTAACTCAAAATCAGAGATAACAGAGAGTTGTTGACTGCGCAAGGTTGATAGCAGAGCACCTGTGATTTCCTTTACCATAACTCCATCTGAGGCATCACATGATAGTTTCCTTAACATTTGACAGGTTGCTAAGGAGTTTGTTTACTACCCAGCATTGTATTGTGAACTTCAACAGTGCTGTTAATGTTTGGAAACTGCTCCTGCACCCTTAACAATGACTGTAACTGTGACTAGCAGCCTTTAACATGTTAGGAATCCAGTGAACTAACCTTCCACAATCAGAAGTACCAAGGGCACAATGCATACCAAACTTCACCCACTTCCAGCCATCAGCTAGAAGCTTCCAAACCAGGAAATTGAGCACTTGCAGACCTGCTACTAAACTATCCTCTACACAAGAGGCACTGGCTGCTACAGGGGTGATTAGCCTTGGAATTTTTTTATTTTTTTTCCTAACCCCCAAATGATCTGTAATCTTCACCGAGTGTTTGCGTCAACTAGGAACTACTGTTAATGAAGTTACCATTGCAAATATCACCAAACATATCATGAAATTTCCAGAATAAGTACCAATTACCTAGGCACTGGAGGCAGGGGCAGCTGGCTAACACTTCAGTTTAGGAAGACTCATGCCCACTTTCAAACATTCAGCAGATGTGGTACAGCCTGCATTAAAATTCGTGCCACTGCCAAATAGGCTTAAAAAGCCTCAAAACCTAGTCGCCCAACCTCAAATGAATGTTCTCAGGTCTGCTTTGGTGGATTCTTGAGACAAATCACCAATATTTGCACATAAAAAAAGGAGTACGGCCTGCTAGGGCATTGCTCCCATTCACAAACTGTACAGCTTCTTGGAAACTAAATGAAAAGCAAGAAACTTGCACCAAAAAGCCCTTAAGCAATCAAAAAATTAATACTCCAAAAAACTCACTATCAAAATACTTCAAAACTCCACATTTTTTCAAACCTCGAACTATAGATACTAAGAAAACTGTTGATGTTATTAGCAGCTTCGGGCTGCTTCTTCCAACTTACACAATTCGAGAATAGGCATAAATTAAATGATAGCCTTTCGGCTATTTAATTTATGTTCATTGAAATTATTATCATTTACCTATTGGGGCCGACCTTCATTGATATTTTGTAATTCCTATTTGGGCCAACCTACATTGTTATTTTGTAATTATTTATTCTTGAAGATGGCCGACCTAATTGAGGAGGTGCCTCATCTTGTATATATACAAGGTCACATTTGTTCATTGATGATTCAAGTTCATCCATCATTCCTACAGCAGTTCGCACTTAAGCAGTAGAGCATCATCTTGTAGCAGCAGTCCGATTTCAAGGAAGAACATATTCATTTGTATCTTTTGCATCTAGGAGAGGTGCGACTGTTATTGTATCATATTCGGCAATTGCTGGGCCTGTGTTGTAAAGCAGATTTCTGCTCTTGTTCCTACAATATATAAGAGAATTATTTGCTGAGTTTTTCTCCCTCAGGAGGAGGGTTTTCCTAGGGTATTTGATTGTGTTCATTGTCTCATGTGTTGCATTTTCTGTTTGCTTTCATGTCTGACCTATAAACAACAACATGGTATCAGAGTGGGTTGATGCAAGATCTGATCAGATATAAATTCAATAGTGTTGAAGGAAATCACTGGAGTTGTGAAAAATTACAGTTGAGTAAAAGGAATTGAAGAGCACCACGAATTTCATCCTTGGCTGACAATTCACCATTGAGAGTCGAAGGAGCCGAATCACCTAACCTTTGGACGGGCAATTGTGAGTGTCATCCTCAGACGACATCCAACCAGGGACGATGTCTTACCTTTTGTGTAGGTTCTAATCTCCGGGATCGCTATACATATAGAGGTATCAATTGTTATCGGGCAACGATCTGATTGAGCTTCTGGCTCTGGCCGTGCTCAAGTAACGACAAAGAAGCTTTCAAGTCAATTCTCTGTTTGAAGAATCATCTCGCGCTCCTTGACGGAGAGTCCTCATCATCGACGACTTTGGTATAAAGAATATGTGTCACCTTGGATCGCACGATAGAGCAATCTCGAGGAAGGAGTCAGTGGATTAATCAAGGCGCAAGTCCATCCCGACGGAAACCACGATCCACATTCCGTCTCTATGATTGGCATAGGGAAGTAGCATTGAATCATATAATTTTGTATTGCCTTCGTATTGTGCCATTTTTGTCCTTTGCCGTGGTGAAGCAATCCGCCTTTGGGTGACAGCATCGTCATTTTTCATCATTGCTGACTTTTGTCATCTTTTGTGCGTCGATTGGAACATAGTTGTGTCAGCCGTTGAGCTTTTGAATGGCAAGGTTCAGCAATAGTTTATTTTTTCTGAGCATGATAGATTCAACATCGACATTGAGTTCAAGATCTGATTGAGTATCCAAATCTTTGATGAGTATATCGCTGTGGGTACAAGATTAGAAGAATTTGTTGTATAAGCGTTTATGAAGATCTTAATCTGAAAGGCATCACTGTCAGGGCATTTGCAATAAAGTGATAAAAATTGTAGTGATTTCTGGGATAAGATCCCTTGGTGTTACCTTTCATTCATCGTGTGTTGCCAGTGAGTATGTTGCATCTGGTTCATAATCTGGTGGGTTGCAGCAGAAATCAGGGTGCATCGCAAATTTGAATGGTCATAGACCATATTCAAATTTAACCTTACCAGGGGCCTGTGTCCAAGCCGTGAAGGTTGAGGATTGATGAGCAACGTATCATACATCCATCAAAATATTTAAAGAGATAAGTATTCTTTGGTTGCTGAGTTATATCATTTATTTCTATTTCTTTTGGATCTTGTAATTAAGAGAGATGGTGGATTCTCTTGAATTGTGTTGTGTTCACTAGCATAAGATCCTTTGAAAATTTCATTCATGATATAACTTGTATGATTCTAACCTTGATATTTCTTTGGATAATTATAGACTGTTAGTAATCTCTATCTAAAATGCTTCCTGGACAGGTTTAGGGGCAAGAAGGTGATAAGAGATTACTTAGTGATGAAAAGCTTGAGGCATCATGTAAACCAAAGAAATGATCAAGAGGGAGTGAACTCTAGAGGGACTGAGTTGGTGGCTAGAGGGAGTGCATCTCCAGAAGTCTTCTTTGCAATCTCTAAAGCCGAGATCAAGAGGGAGTTCTATGACTCACTAAGAATAAGTAAGGGTTGTAGGGTTGCAAGGCCAGATTATTGAAGTACCTCTTCAGCAGTTGGGTTTTGGAATTGCTTAGGTCAGGTCAACCTGGACTTAACATTGGTAGCTCCGCAAACCTATTCAGAATAGAGTGATCTAGGATGCGATTGAAGAGGACAACCCTGAATCTCTACAGAGGTGTGCATTGGAAACCATTTCTCTAAGGCAAGAGTTGCAGGCAATCTTGGACAATGAGATCAAGTGGTTGATGCAAGTTATTGATGATTCAGAGGGAGCCTACTGAACCTAAAGAAGATGGTTGTGTTGCTCTGGATGTTGCTTCAGTTGAGGTTTGCGATGATATCATGGTATAGCAGGAAGCAGTCTTCTGTGGCACTGAATACAGCAGAGGCCGAGTACATTACAGCTTGTGTGGCAGCTCGAGAAGCAGTGTGGCTTCGAAAGCTCCTTGCAGGATTGGTTGAACAAGCATTGAAGCCAACTGACATCCCTTGTGTTAATCAAAGCTTTGAGAAGCTTTCTATCTTTCCATGGGTTTCATGATAAAACTAAGCATACCACTATATCAGAGATATGATATTGAGAAAAGATATTCAGTTGAGGTATATCAGCACTGATGAGCAGATGGCAGTTATTCTCATCAAGCATCTCTTTAAGATAATGGTTGTGTACCTTCGAGACAAGCTTGATATGGTGGAGAATGAAGCCCTAGCTGAGAGGGAGTCTTAGTATCAGTAATCTTCAGAATTGATAATGCATTTCTCTATTGAGAGAGATTTGAGGTGCAAGCCCTTGATAATGCATTTCTCTTTGAGATTTGAGGTGAAAGCCCTTGTTCCACCCTTTGGGAGAGCCATGGTGGATGTCATGTGTGTGACTCCATGACAGCATCACGTGAGGGAGTTCGTGATGATTTACTTGTACTTGTGTTTCACCCTCTGGGGGAGCCATGGTGAAAGTCACGTTGAGGTGACAACATCACATTGAGTGATGAGCACTTGTACATACCATCTATGGAGGTAGCCATGATGGATGATATCACGATGAGGTGATATCTTACTTGCTTTCACAATGAGGTGATAAGCTCTTTATCACAATGAGGTGATATGCTTTGTGTAGCTGGAAGTATCATCCCTAGTTGAGAGGGAGTGTTGATGTTATTAGCAGCTTCGGGCTGCTTCTTCCAGCTTACACAATTCGAGAATAGGCATAAATTAAATGATAGCCTTTTGGCTATTTAATTTATGTTCATTGAAATTATTATCATTTACCTATTGGGGCCGACCTTCATTGATATTTTGTAATTCCTATTTGGGCCGACCTACATTGTTATTTTGTAATTATTTATTCTTGAAGATGGCCGACCTAATTGAGGAGGTGCCTCATCTTGTATATATACAAGGTCGCATTTGTTCATTGATGATTCAAGTTCATCCATCATTCCTACAACAATTCGCACTTAAGCAACAGTCTGATTTCAAGGAAGAAAATATTCATTTGTATCTTTTGCATCTAGGAGAGGTGCGACTGTTATTGTATCATATTCGGCCATTGCTGGGCCTATGTGGTAAAGCAGATTTCTGCTCTTATTCCTACAATATATAAGAGAATTATTTGCTGGGTTCTTCGCCCTCAGGAGGAGGGTTTTCCCAGGGTATCTGATTGTGTTCATTGTCTCATGTGTTGCATTTTCTATTTGCTTTCATGTCTGATCTATAAACAACAACAAAAACAATGGTGATTCCTGAGATAGAATCACTCCAAACCAGCTAGGGATCGTATCTCAGATCCAAAACCAACGATTTGATGAGGGTTTTCATCCTTGATCAATCCTTGGAAGGACTTCTCTGTTCATTCCAACAGCATTTCGTTATGTGTGTGATATCCAAAATATGACAAATGAGAGCCAAAACTCCATTATATAGAGTTGGAGGGAAAAAGGCTCATTTTAAAATTCAAATACTTCATTTTTCCCTCAAAGGCCCATTTTTAATTTAAAAACATTTTAATTCCCCTAAGCACATTTCCCAAGGTGCCCAACTTAGGGAAATAGCATTTCACTTTATAATATTTAACACTAAAGTAATATTTAAACATTGCTTTTATAACTTTAGTGTAAAATTGTAAATATTAAAAGAATTCCAACCATTTTATGAAAAGCACCGATGAGACATCTGAAACGGAAATTGATCACACCAAGAAGCTACTAATAATGAGGGAAGATGCCTAGTGCCAAAACAGGAATTTACTAAAAATAGCCGTGTTCTCCAAGAAATGTGGAAAACTCAGATGGCCAAAATTGCAACAAAGGACATCACCACCATCCCGAACACCAACAAAATGCCAACACACCACAAGATGCTGAGAAATCCCACTATTGAGCTCTCCAAGAACCTTGGAGTCCCCTAACCATAGTCAATTAGCCTACACTAAACTTGAGAATAGGCTAATTATCGCAATAGCTGACTAGGATTGAGTAAGGGACATTACAACTATAAAAGGTGGTAAAAGGAATTCATTGATATCTATTGGAAATTTTATTATCGGGAATTTGGAGGGCATGGCTTTTAGGAGATTGAGGACAAAAACCCTTGGGTTTGGAGGTTTGGACAAAAACCCCAATCTTTCTACAAGCAGATTCATCTTACAGTTCGCACAAAATTTAAAAGCAGTTCAGAAAATTGTTTGAAAGTTGCGAAATCTTCTACGAAAAAAATTTCAAATATATTGATCAAATTTTCAGAAAAAGGTATTTAATTTATTTTCTCAAAATAATGTTTGAATGCTTGGTTGGTGCTGGTATATGATTATGAGGATTAATACAGAGGTACTCTATGTTGTTAATTTGTTGTGTATTTGAGCTTATTAAGCTTGGGCATAGACATGAATCCAGCTCTGGAAGGAACAAAGGTTTATTAATTGCAGGAGGTTATTCATGGTTTGCCAATGAGAACTCGAAGCCAAATAGAGGCTGCCACCATTTGCTGGGCAACTTGCCACCTTGGGAAAGGCGGTTGTGAAGTATCTGATTTAATCTGGAGGACAAGGAAATTATAGTAACTTTTAGTGAGGTCCGATGAAGGTGACGTTGGTGTATTTCACTGAAGCCTTATTTAATAGTGATTCCAATGATAGGGTTGTTGTGGAAAGTCAACACCATTGTGAAGTCGTGATCTAAAGGAAGTATAATTAATTTACAGTAGCCACTTAATCCTTGCATTGCTGGGAGAACTGTGTCATTCTTACACGCCATCTAAGACATCTAAAGGCTCAACATTGATCCTCATATTAATCGTTGATTTTTTAAGGAATCGCGCCACCTTACTCTAAATCGTGACATTGGTGTTGTGACCTGCTGCACTCTCTATGAAGGAATTTCTAACGGGCAGATGAAGATAGAGGGGGGTGACATGGAAGGTGGGAAGTGGTTAACGTAAAAGACAAAGGGGTGCCTATTTTTCTATCGTCATTCTATTTACAGAAGCCACAACTTCATTATAGATGTAGCTTCAACAATCGGCTGTTGTAATACCCTAATTGGCTGTCGCCAATCTCAGACTAATTGGACATACTATTTGAATGGGAAGTACATGAACTAAATTCAGACATTTGGGCTTCGTGACTACAGCTGGGCGACATAAGTTTATGTGTACGAGTTTAAAAAGGTCAACAATATTTAATTTCCTATATATGTAATCCGAAAGTTATATTCATAGTTACTGTGATTAGATATTAAATATATTCAGAATAAAACATAAGGTGTAAAAGATTCTCTATTTTGTGCTCATTTGATTAAATATCATTGCATTATATATGGCCTGAAAATTCTATTTGAGAATTGGAACAAATGTGTTAAAACTCCAAACCCCGAAAATCAATTCAAAGGACACGTACAAACTATTGGATGGAATGTTTGCCTAGATAGCAGAGTGAAATTGTTAAGTTGGGTTAGAGATAGTGGGTATCTTAAAGTGGTATCAGAGCCAAAATCTTGCCAGCTTGGAGGGTTATGTACACCAATGATAGGGCCAAACGTTACGTTGGAATAGAACAAAAGCGTAGACAATTTCAGTTTGCAAAACCTTATCCGGAAGAGGATACATTCTCAACTGCATTAGTAGCAAGGCAGCTACTTAGAGTTGCACATAGCAATGGGAAAATGGTAGGTTTGGGTAGTGAGAGTACTCGAGACATGACAGATAGAAAAGATAATGAAAGTGTTCAAAATATATTGAATGACTTATTCAAGGGGCAACAACAAATGATGCAATAGTTTATGCAAAGCCAATGGCAATCAATCACAACCATTGGTCAAATGTCTCAAGACATGAACTAAGGGTGAATTAGACTACTATAGGTAAAGGTAGCAATGTAGGTAATGATATCTCATGAGGTGCTAGTACAGGTGGGTCACATAGACCTTTTCAACCTACATTCACACCTAGGGAGGAAGAAGAAAACCCACAAGAAGAGGAACAACCACCAATTGATGAGGTACTGGTAGTTTATGATGAGTACCAAACACTTCCTCATGCAGTTAGAAATGAAATAACATTGAACCAATATATGAATCAGCATAAGGATATGAGGAGAACACAACAGGAGCAAAGACCTCAAGACCCGCATAAGGAGTATCGCATGCTTTAAGCAAACTCACTCTTCCTAACTTTGATGGTAGCAAGAAAAGCACGGCACGTGCTTGGATACACAAGTTGGACACATTCTTGACTCTCAAAACCATGCCAGAAACAAAAGAAATTAAATTTGCAACATTACATTTGGAGGGACCTGCATACGATTGGTGGCATCATGGTTTATACGATTGGTGGCATCATGGTTTGGTGACACAAAACCATGCAATAATTAGTCCTATGATGAATTTAGCAGCAAATTAATTGCTAGATTCGATAGGAAGGATGTTGAGGTGTACTTCAGGGAGTTGGCGATGATTAGACAACAGAGGGATGTTGATAGTTACATCAACGAATTTTAGAAGGTTGTTGTTATGATTCCAAACATGTTAGAGAAGAGGGTAGTAATGTTGTTCACAGAAGGTTTGCATCATAATTTGAGAGGTTTGGTGAAGGCTTTCAAGCCTAATACTCTACAGGATTCTATCTAGATGGCACTTGACCTTAAGACTACACATCCTACACCTTAGTCCCAAAAGAGGAGTTTCAAGGATAATAAACCGAAACACAAACTAGATGAGAGAACTCTCAATCAGCCTAAGCCTATGCTACCTAAGTTGGATTTTGAAACAAGGAACGAATTGCGTAGGAAGAAGTTATGCTTCACTTGCAAGGAATCATGGGAACCCGGTCACAGGTGCCTTGGGAAAGGCAAAGTGCATTATATAGAGGTCATCTCTGATATTAATGAGGAGGCTGTTGAAACGAGTTAAGAGAGTGAACATGAGGAGCAACACTAGAGCACGACGATGCTAATATAGGAGGTTTAATGCATGGAACTATTGCCTCATTATTCAAAGTTCCTAAGTACCACCCTTTTAGAGTGAAAGGAGTCATGAGTGGACAATGGGTTACTTGTCTGGTTGACAGTGGGGTGAGTCATAATTTCATTGATGAGGGTTTAGTGGTGAAGAGAGGATTGCAAGTTGAGGACTTCCCAAGATTCAATGCCATGATGGCTGATGGTTTCAAAGTGAGTTGCAATAGAAAGGTTCCTCAATTAAGCATTCAATTGAGTGACTATATAGTCATTGATAACTTTTACGTGATCGGGATTGGTGAGACTGATTTTGTACTAGGGATTCAGTGGCTGCATTCACTTGGCAAGTACTGTTAGGACTTTTAGAAGATGGGGTTGGAGTTTATGTCGGATGAGAAGAAGATAGTGTTGAGAGCTTTGGTAGATGGTGCGCCGAAGATAGTGATTGCAATGAGACTCGAGGCTTTCTTTGGGTGCGGCGAGGTTGCAGGAGTAGCCCAATACATTATGTTTTCTGAATCTTCTTCCAGGAATGACAAGAAATACTAAGTGGATGACACTTGTGAGAGTAAGTATCTTGTTGATAATTCAAATTTACCAATCGGAGATGGGATAGCATTGGGGAATCCAAAGCTCACACGTGGCATGACATTTCAGGATGGGATTATTATTCCTTTCTTTTTGAGGACAACACTTCTTATCACATCGGAAGCACTCAAGGTATGCAAAGATTTTGTTGTCATGGGGTTGGAGAGAACATTGAGTTTGCATTGGATATATTTTAGTGAGAGGTTATTAAATGAGACACTGATGGACTCCAACCTTGTGCTAGCTTTTTTCTATCATTTTTAATTAGTGATCGAGTATATCATACTCCTTATTTGCTGAGTTGGCATAATATGATAATTCCATCAATTTGCAGTAGGTGAGAATTTTCAGATTTGGTTAAAGGAATTTCATCACACATGGACGTTTGGTGGCTGTCCAATATTGTTGAGCATAAAATTTTCAGATTTGGCATTAATACCTGCAGCTGATTACTTGGGTTTGTGTGCACAAAATGGTCACTTCAGTATGTGGAGTTTGAGTGACATTTCTTTTCAAGTTTTGGATCCAAGGATTTGCATGATTGTTAGATTGCTGCATAGGCTAATGTAGGGAAATAGGATTGCGGATGTTGGTTGTATCAGAGTGGAGCAGTGAATTCGTGGTGGAGCATTCATAAGGTTGATATGGGATCCTAGTAATTGGTTATGGTATACAGATACAGATTTCTTGGGGGACAAGCAATCTCCAGGGAGGGAGCACTATAAGGTCCCCAATTTCGGAATAGTCACCACTGAGTTAATTAATTAAATATTATATTATCCTAAAATAATATTTGTGGACATTTATATTTTATTAATTAATTAAACGCTAAAGTGACTTCATAAATAATATGCTCAAATAGTAAATAAAGTTACTTTACAAAGGCAAAATATTTAACATTAAATATTAAAAGATGGTGGACTATAAAAGCCAGTAAAAAGGAATTCATTGATATCTATTGGGAATTTTATTACCAGGAATTTGGAGAGTGTGGCTTTCAGGAGCTTGAGGATGAAAACCCTTGGGTTCGGAGGTTTGGATGAAAACCCAAATCTTTCTACAGGCGGATTCATCTCGACGTTCGCACAAAATTTGAAAGTAGTTTGGCAGATTGTTCGAAATTTGTGAAGTCTTCTACGAAGACAAATTTCAGGTATATTGATCAAATTTTTCGAACAAGGTATTTAATTTATTTTTCTCAGAATAATGTTTGAATGCCTAGTTGGTGCTAGTATATGGTTTTGAGGTTAATATAAACATACTCTATGTTGTTAATCTGCTGTGTATTTGAGTTTATTAAGCTTGGGCATAGAATTTATTCCAGCTTTGGAAGGAACAAAGGTTTATTAATCGCAGGAGGTTATTCATGGTTTGCCAATGAAAAGTCGAAGCCAAATAGAGGTTGCCATCATTTGCTACGCAACCCACCACCTTGGGAAAGGCGGCTATGAAGTATTCGATTTAATCTGGAGGACAAGGAAATTATATTAACTTTTAGTGAGGTCCGATGAAGGTGACGTTGGCGTATTTGATTGAAGCCTTATTTAATAGCGATTCCTATGATAGGGTTGTCGTATACCATTGTAAAGTCATGGTCTAAAGGAAGTTGTATAATTAATTTACAACAATCGCTTAATCCCTACACTGTTGGGAGAATTGTGTCATTCTTACATACCAAGTGTAAAGGGGAGGCGGCAGATAAGACAGCTCAAGGCTCAACGTTGATCCTAATATTAATCGTGGATTAGTATTGGAAGCCGCCAACTTCTAAGGAATCATGCCACCTTAATCTAAATCGCGACATTGGTGTTGTGACCCATTGCGCTCCCTATGAAGGAATTTCTAGTGGGCAGATGAAGACAGAGGAGGGTGATGTGGAAGGTGGGAAGTGGTTCAGGTAAAAGACAAAAGGATGCCTATTTTTCTATCAAGTGTCATTCTATTTACAGATGCCACAACTTCATTATAGTTGTAGCTTCAACAATTGACTACTGTAATATCCTAAGTGACTGTAGCCAATCTCAAACTAATTGGACATACTATTTGAATGGGAAGTACATGAACTAAATTCAGACATTTGGGCTTCATGACTACAATTGGATGACATAAGTTTCTATATACGAGTTTGAAAGGTCAACAATATATTAATTTCTTGTGTCTGTAATCTGGAAGTTATATTCATAGTTACTACGATCAAATACTATATATATTCAGAATGAATCATAATGTGTAGAAGATTCTCTGTTTAGTGCTCATTTGATTAAATATCATTCCATTATATATGGCCTGAAAATTCTATTTGAGAATAGGAACAAATGTGTTAAAACTCCAAACCCCCAAAAATCAATCCAGAGGACACCTACAAATTGTTTGATGGAATGTCTGCCTAGAAAGCAGCATGAAATTGTTAAGTAAATTGGGTTACAAATAGCAGGTATCTTACACACTTTCATGAATAAATTTTCACTTTTTCATTAAATTGAATGCATGTTTTTATTTCTTAAATTTGGAATTTGACTGTTCATAAACTATGAATTTTAATAAGAAAATGGCTTACAATGACAATCTAACTACAAATTAAGATGTTGAGCATTTTATTTTGACCCAGCTAGAGTATGGCTCCAATATGTTCATACAAAGGTTAAAAGGGGACTTGCTCTCCCTTTTCCCAAATGCCTGTCCCCCTACCATGTTTGTTAGATGTGGAGGGCAAGAGGGGTGTCTTGCCATCCCCTAGGAGTGAAAAACAATTTAGGGATTTGTGAACAAAAAAAAAGTGTGCCCTACTTCTGAGGGACATATTTTCAAGATGGCTATGGACATTTTTGATGCCTCTCAAAGGGCCACTGACAACCAAACACCTTCACAATGTATAAATTGAAAAAAAGGTCATCTATAAAAATAGTCTATCATTAGTTGATGC
Source organism: Sequoiadendron giganteum (assembly GCA_007115665.2). NCBI lineage: Eukaryota > Viridiplantae > Streptophyta > Pinopsida > Cupressales > Cupressaceae > Sequoiadendron > Sequoiadendron giganteum. The sequence continues at coordinate 975,040,263 of CM021100.1, read as the reverse complement.
ATTTTCCATTGTATAAGATATGCATAAGTTACTGGTCTCGATACTTTTTCGGGTTTGGGTTCAAGGGTTCAGTTTGTGGGTTTGGTCAAAAAAATTTGGGGTTGAAACAAATGAAACATATATATATATACAACTTAATTCATTTTTAAAAATTAAGCATGTGTTATAGATTCCTAGAATAATGAAAACAAATCAAAAATTTCAAAACAAAACAAGAGAGTTCATTTGTAAAAAATGTAGGAAAAAAACAAACAAAAGCTTGAAAAAAACTTACCTCTTTTGTAGAAATCTTTCTCTGATCTCTTTGGCAAAAAAAAACCTCTTGCAAATGCATACGAATAGCAAACCAACATGTTTGGAACATTCATCGATCAATCTTCAACTCTATTTTTATGAAATGGCAAGCAAGAATGAAAGTTCAACAAGGATGAATAATATTTTTCTTTTTCATTCACAATGAGAAATAAATTATTGTTTCTAAGATGTCTTGGATACCACGTTTTAGGGTTTGGGGAGGTGAATTTTTCTTTTTGGTCCAAATTAATAGTTATATTTTAAAAAAATGGGGGCAAATTCCCCACTTTGGCACGAGTACCTACTAAATTTGTTGCAGGTATGCCTAGGTTCATCCTAGATTGACCTGTAGGCAATTAGTGGGACCTTGGGTGGCACCCACAATGGTTCAGACCTAAACTGGCGGGCTTTACCCAGCAGATTGGTAACATAGCAATAGACCATACCTATGGAGAATTCATGAGTATGGTAATGATTACCTGTAATACGGACCTCCACCATAGATGCGTAAAGATTATTGATTTTTTAATTTTCCTAATTCAATATTCTTTCAACTTTGAACATGATAATTGTATTTTCATATGCTAAAGACGAGTATAATGATCAATCATGGATTGATAGTTGAGGGATTAACAGTTGAGATCCTATTACGATGAGATTTATTTTTCCTCCTATAGTAGTACTTATGCACACTTGTAGAGATTTTCTCATGTAGAAACATTTGCTGTTCTTTGTGATGGGAATGCATGTACATTTATACTAGAAGTGCCTTTTTGTCATTGCATATTTCAAATTTATAATGAAAACTTGAAAACAATAATTTTTTTATTGCTGCTATACTTGAAAATCAGTGAACATTGAAATTGAATCCCGAGTTTGATACATTACGTGAATGTCTAAACTTGATCTTTATGTCGTATATGGTTAAAATTGTAAAATTTTCCAAATATTATGCCAAGGTGTAACTACAATGGCAGCAAGGTTTGGATCATAATGGTGTGTGTTTACAAAAACCACTTAAAATTTGGCAGACATTTACTTGTCAAATTTATCTTGTGTAATTATATATAATATTTAGTTGCTTTCCATGGAGTCTCGAGACTGGGGGACAAGTCTCAAGGACAGAGGGTCCAAGGGCCTAGATTTAGGGATGGTAGGCGGATGATGCTGCAACTATATATAGTACTTAAACAATAGTTATAAAAAAAATATACAAGGAATAACATATGAAACTTTGAAATACTCAAACATAGTGGATTTTGCATTGTATGAAAAATGAAAATGCTGAATATTTATATATTTATATTATATTCAAAATGATGAGTACATTCAAACGTACAATTAGCCAATGGCTCAATGCCTCAAATCATCGCTCATCCCTAAAGTTTGCACGAAACTCCTCATCACTCAAACTACTAGATTCCACAAGCTCGAGATCCTCCAAAGCAATACCAACCAACCATGTCTACACTGCATCTTCATCAACCCATGTTAGCTCCTTTGGCTCTACATCTAATCAACCTGTTGGACTCTCCTTGTACATAAGCATGTTGTGGTTGATGAGATGAAAGGAACTACGCATAGCTACAAGCTTCTCGACTCTCTTAGAGGTAAGACGATTCCCCTTAATAGAGTGGATGAAATTATAAGTAGACTAGTTAGACTAAGTGCAATTGTGTTCCATATCTAATAACACTAAATACCAGAGAAACAAGCAACAAAGTATTTTGCATCATCCCCAAAAGTATCTCTTCACCACTTCCTTCACCATCCTCCCCTGCTCTAACTTAGAATCAGGCCACCAATCCCACTTTGCTCTCATGACCATTAGTTGCAATGGCTCTTGCAACTCAAGCATCCTCTCCAAGAGAATGAAGTATGATACATATCTAATTTCCACAAGTTTCAAAAAATCTCTAGAGAAAGTTTTAAAGAATGCATGTGAAGTATTGAGAGGTTGCACATAAACATCTTCACATCTCTAGCATCATTAACCACATTTTCCATCCATCTAGTTTTGCCCATGTCCTTGAGTGCATTATCCATGGCATGCACATGATAAGGACTCCACCAAATCTACATGTAGGCTGCCTCGATCAATTTTCCTATAGCTTTGCACACTAATGTTGCATCTATCACTACTTGCATTGTATTCTCTAGCCCAATCTCCTCAATAGCATCTCTAACGATTTGGAACTAAAAATCAGCATTCTTGCAATGCCCTAGAAAATCGATAGCCCTAAGTAAGAGTCCTTTGTACATGTGACAATAATGTTGATAAGTGGATAATGCCTAATATCTATCCACCCATCCATGATTGTGTTGCATCCACTACTAGGTAGCTTTCATTCTCTCCATTAGAATATTGATCATGGATTAGTTTTTATCCAAGATTGTTGTCCTCAATTTTGTCTCCCCTAGTGGCACAAATGATGGTCCTATGATTATTTTTGCCACAACCTCCTTATAATAAGGAGAGAAAGCCACATGGAATGGAATGCCATTGGTAAAAAAAAAATTCCCAATGGCATCATCTTCTTCATCTTTTCTCTACACATTGAATAATTGTGCTACTATGTTTGCAGCATCACTAGTGGTCATTCTACATTTCCTCTCGGGCTTTGTTGCAACTAAACTTCAACTAGATGGAAAAGCATAAACATAATGAGATGAATCATGAAACTCATGGATTTGGGGTATTCCTAGTACTACTAGGGTAGGAGTAGGAGCCCTCAATGGAAAAGTGGTCAATACAAGACTTTGGTCACCAACATAATTACACAATTTATTTATTTCAATTCTTTTTTTAAGTGACAATCCCAAAAAAACTCTTACACCTTTGCTAGTGACATAAAGAAATGCATTAATTCTTGACATGTTGCCTTGGAAATCAAGTTGACAAAAATAACATCTCCATAGCCTAGTGCTCTTGGTTGAGCCAGGCTTTGATTGTAATTTAGTGGCAAATTGTTTTCAAGGCAACCTCTTATCAAAGAAACCCTTGACAAAATCCTCTAATAATTTGAAAGGCCAACTAAAATGTGCACTACCAATAAAACTAGTTGCCTCAAACCCCCCACTCCCCCCTTCCACATCTATACTTTAAGTTTTCGATTGAACCCCCATAGGCCCTTTGTGTTCCTCTTCATCACTCATTTTGTGAAAAGAACTCATTGCGACACTACAAGAAATGAAATTTATGGTTACAATACATGTGATAATGTCATTAAATAATAAATTATGCATAGGTCAGGACACAAGGATTTTGTTTTTGTTTTTCTACTTCAAGTTGCACAAAGTGCAAAAGTAGAGGATACCGAAAAATATGAATCCTTGTTCTTCAACCTTCATCAAACAAGGATTTTGTTTTTGTTTTTGTTACTTTAGGTCGCACAAAGTGCAAAAGCAAAGGATACATAAAAGATGAAATCCTAATTTGACTTGTAAATATAATTGTTTAATCTTTAATCAAATATTCATGCGAATGTGCAAAACAAACATTTATAAATAATTTAACAAATAAATTTGAACACCTAAATATTGGTATTATAAAATTAAAAAAAATAAATTTGATCATTATTCATTTGTAAAACTAAAACTTAAATTGTAATTTGTAACAATGTAAATTGTAAACCCCTAGGACCTAAATTAATTACTAAATTTGTTAATAGAAATTAGTAATTAATTACTAATTGAAGAATGAAAAAATAAAATGTTATGATTGGCAAAATATTACCTTTAGGCTTGAATAATACGTTGATTCAATGGTGTATTAATGTCTTCACACTTGCTCTTACTCTCCTAAATCCTAGTGCCCTCACAATCTTTCTCTCTTGCACTTGGTGATGCAACTTTCAACCTTGTTGAAACTTGGAAGTAATTTTGAATGAGGCTTCGATGCTTGTATATGTTTTTTTGTGAGTATTTAGGGTTTGGGTGGGGCCCATAGATCATTAGGGTTAAGGTTTGTGGCATCAAATTCATACACTTTATATTTATTTTTAAATACAAACCTTTTCTTCTTTCTACAATAAGAGATGTTTGAAAGTCTTGAGGATGGTTGGGAGACTCCTATGAGTCCCCTAGATGTCTAGGAGTTCCTAAATCATCCCCAAATCAAGGAGGCATCTTGGAAAGATTGGCAATGAAGGTTATGGGGCAACAAGGCAACGTTTCCCCCAAGTTAACAATGAAGGTGGTGGGACAATGGAAAGGATGTTTCCCCCAAGCCCCCACATCTCTAAAATGCCCTCTTGCAAACACAAGAATTTTGGGAGAGGCTTCATCCCCATGGAACAACGATATTCATATATAGAGTATTTAAATATTTAAATTATATCTTTTACATTATCTTCTATTTTAAAATTAATAATTAAAATAGAAAATAATGTAAAAGATATAATTTAAATACAATAATACAAAAAAGATGGAGTACAGAATCGAAAAAGAGCAAATCTCGTAGGAATTACAAGATCATAAGAAAGGCGAGTCAACGAAAGTAAAGAATATGGGAAGCAAGGGAGGAGCAAAAGGGTTGAAGGAGGTAACAATCCGATTCGCCACAAAATGTCAATTAAGAGCATGCTTGAGCACGGCTTGATCGACGAATTCGACAAAAAATTTCAGGCAAGAGATGGTTGAAAGGTGGGTCACAAAGGAATGGAGTGATAGATCTACACCTAAGTTTCTGCCAAAAGGCTTCTTTTATGTAGAAGCCAACAATGAAGAAGTGTGCAAGGAGTTGATGAATAGTGGTCCTTGGATGCTAGTGGGCTTCGTGCTATATCTACAAATATGGGTGCCAAACTTCAATCCGGTGGATTATATTGCACAAACTGGGCTGATATGGATCAAATTATATAACCTCCCTTTAGAATTTTGGATAGAGAAAAGCCTAAGGGCAATAGGCAATAACATGAAGAGGACAGTAGAAGTTGATGAAAGTTTCATAAAGACCAGATCCCATCTGTACGCTCGGATTAGGGTGGTGCACATCCTGTTGATTCCGTTGGAGTTTTATTTGGACAAACCCTACGGTGAATGACCCTACCAACAATAATTAAGGATGAAAAATTATTTTTCTTGGAGTGCAAGAGCATAAGGCACATGGAGGCTAACTACCCTAACAAGCAAGTTTCAAAACCAAGGGACAAATGGAAGAAAAAAGAAATGGCCGAAGGAAAAAGTGAGACATCAGAGAAAGGAGGAAATACATGTCCAAGCATCGTGGCGGCTACTCCGATGGCACCCATCATACCCGAAGATACAATAAAGGGTAGAAGCTCAGGTGAATGAAAACAAAAAGATGGTAGTAGGCCAGCAGAAAAGTCAATGGAAGATCCAAAGACTGGAGGTGGCAAAGACGAAGATGTAGTATCCCTCCTGACTGCTAAGATAATTTCCATGCAACTGCCTAACTGATTTTTTTGTGCTTTTGAATGTTTTGTATTATTTTTTTGTCTTTTGTTTGCAAATATTGCAATACTAATGAAAACTAAAACTAATGATGCAGCAATACACAAACTACAATAATCAGATTTGTCTCTATTTATGCAAATTCAGATTGGTCTTTGATTTCTGATGTATAAATGATAGTTACAACAGTATTTCATACACGGAATATCCATAGCAATCTGAAATACAATTCTGGAAGTGAATAACAGCAACAAAAAATCCTCATCCAAGGGACGCCAAGCATGAATGACAAGTTTCTCCACCTTTTAAATGACTTGTAATGAATGATAACACCCAGCCACCCACAATGAAAGAAATTTGAGACCAAATCCTAAGGCGTTTCAGCCTAGGAATGACACACCAGCATCAAGGACAGTACGGCTGGTGATGATCAGTTTGTACGGCCTGGTCTAGGGCATTTGTACAGCCCAGCAAGTCTGAAACAGCAGTAGATAATCACAAACATGATGTCTTTCTGATTTTTCATTAGCAAACTCCTCAAACCCTTAAGATAACTTCTCCAAATCTGCTCCAATGTGATTACTGATTGCAGCCACCTGCATGTGCAACCTTCAGATGGTCTCTCACACCCTCAAGAAGTAGAATCATGAACATGCTACGCTCTCCAAGACCCAAGAATGCAGAAAACCTTGGTTTTCTCTTCTCCCAAAGCATAAGCTCATAAACGCACAAGTGTAGAATAGAGTAGAAATAATCCCATTTGCTTTTGTAGAAGGCTTATATACCTCCAATGAAAAGCGTGATTTTCTATGTGCTTTTTTAATCAATTAATATATCTGTTATATCATTAAATGCACTTGCTTTTTGTTCTAAAAATCATTCATAAAGTGGGCACCCAAGAGAGGTACTTTATAATTTCACTTATGACATTAAATGGCCCATTAATATAAAGTCAAAATAAATCATTTTAATGTGCACGTTTAATAATTAAAATAACATATCTCTCTCAATAATCATCATTTTTTGATTCCGTTAAAACCAAGAGGTCAACCACTGAAATCACTACATTTCCAGGTGCCTTTCCAAAATTAGTAACACTGGACTCTATCAACCAAGAGACTTACTAAAAATAGTACGTGTGTAGAAACCGAGTTGAAATCAACTCCCAAAGGCAAATCCTGAATAATACCAAACTGCGGAGAAGAAAACACCACAAAGTGCCACCGGAGAATTTGACAACTGCCACAAAGGACCCTCTAACCAACAATATTAGCCTACGAGGGTCAGATGATAAGCTAATCCACAAGATGCTGAGGCGAGCTAAAAAGGGGACATTACAATCCGCCCTCCCTGAAATTGCTTGTCCCCAAGCAATGTCCACTACTAAGAAACACCGCTCCACTTGGGTCCCAAGGGAAGTCCTATAGAATGTCCCTCATGTCTCCAACTAACTCCTGCAGCACCAGCAAAAGCTCAACTGATAAAACACAATAAGCAAGGTCATCCCCGATGACATGTGCCTCAGGAGTAAGAACCTCAAGAGGAAGCAGCTCTAAAAACTGAAATGATTTGCTTCCCTCACCTGCGCAAAGTAATGCATCATACCAACTGTCTAACTTATGAGCACAAGGATTGTGCATCGAATACAAATCATGTACAGGTGGGTCAAAAACAAAATTGTAAGCACTTCTCACCGTGTACACACTGTAGAACTCTTCAGTAAGCCTTGTTTGGAATCCTGATGCACAAGAAGAATGCCAAACGTTGTGGTCATTAGACAACTCCACACTAGGGTCAAGAGGAAGATCATCAACCAACTCGAAGAGTGGGTTATAAAAAATCATACCACAATCACTCTCAAATAAGGGATTATTAACAAACTATACACCATCCATGTGCTGATCAAAGCTATGCTCATCTGGACCCATGGAATAATGAGTTGAATCATATTCCTCTTGACAATGCTCATGCTCATCCATCACCTGTTCAAACTTCTCCTTTAGTCTTTGGCCCTTCTCCCTACTAATGGAGATAGAATGCAAACTACCATCAGTAATTCCCCTCAATACATATTTTCTACCATCCCTCTCAAATTTCATTTCCATCGTCTACAAATTGAGGGAAAATTCACCAATGGCTTTTAGCCACTTCACTCCCAACACAATGTCCATCTCACCCAAGCTGACAATATAATAATCTTGAAACTCATAATCATTCAATAATATGGTGAGTTTAAGAAGCCTCCTAGTGCAAGTAAGAGTGAATCCATCTGCCACTCTTACCCGAAAACCCTCAAAGTTCTCTGCCTATAGTCCACGCCTAGCCACCAAACCCTCGTCAATGAAATTATGCGCGGTACCAGTGTCAATCAGCGTGATACAACGCTGCCCATTTAGGACTCCTCCGACTCTGAAAGATCCCTGGCTTTGAATGTGAGTGTCTAACGCCAAGGGAGACAACTTAGCATCTCTTCTAGATTCCGTAGATCCTCCTCCCAACTCATTATCATCCATATCAGCACGCTGATCTGAAATTTCAGAATCTGATTGATCATCATAGAACTATGCCATATGGTTTGCTTTACCCTTGGCCCTCAATGGACAATCATGGTCTCTAGTGTAGGGTCCTTTGCACCAATAGCACAACTTCTTTTTCCTCAATTCATCAACCTTAGTGGCTGATTTCTTTTTCTGATCAGCAGCTAGAGGAGGGCTCTCATCCGTAGGGAGAGTGATGGATTTAGGTGGAAACTACTTTTTTGGAGCAGCCATCTCCATACTACGTGCCTTTTTCATCACTTCCTATAAGGTAGGGGGATCGAATGCTTTGATCCAACCTCTCAAAGCCTCAACTAAACCCTCACTAAACAATATGACCAACCTCCTCTTGAATATGCTAGGCACCATCACTGATAGACACTGAAATTCACTAATGTAGGACTCCAAGCTACCCACCTGTCTGAGCTGAGCAAGCTCTCTGAAATACAACTCAAGATCTTTCTTATCAATACGCTCAATCAACCTGTTAGTAAACTCATGATATGTGGTGATAAGGTGGTGTTGAAGGGTAACCATGCCATGGTACGACCACTGGTGTGCGAGTTCATCTAGGTGCAGCGTAGTGAACTTAATCACCTCATCCTTTAGCATGGGCCTCAATGACAAGTAGTTATCCAGCTTCTGCACCCATGATCTAGCAATGCATTTATCACTACCATCGAAATGCGCCAAGGTGACCTCGCTCACAGCCTATTGTAGGTCACGTGAAACCTGTGGTGCCTGATGTATCCTGTGCTCCACTCTGATGACTCCACCACTAGGCCTCTTCTAATCTAAAAATTGATTGTGTCAATAACTCCCTAACCTCTGCAGGTAGAGTCATGTGCTTTGCGTAATGTCTAGTAATATCTCCTGCAGTGAGAACATGAGGCTTTCGCACCTCTACTGGTGGAGTCTGCAGGGCTTGTGGCTCATCTCTAGGGGTGAAGGTAGGTTGGTTGGGCCTAAGAACTGAACCCATGGATGATGAAGACTACTGAAATGCCACATTATGCTGACCCAAACCCTGTGTGCCACTATGTTGTCCCTGATAACCTATATGTTGTGGAGGAACCCATCAACTGAGACATCATGTCTATCACGTTGTCGTACTGTCTCTTGGCTTTGGAGTCAGGACTAAGTGACTTTGCACGACCCTTATCTCTCCAAGTCATAGTGCTTGTAATGCTCTCCGTGTCACTGCCACTACCAGTATTATGAATTCCCAAAATGTCTGACACCGTCTCACCTTCCAGTACGGGAGATGGTTCCCACTGTTTTGTACCTCTAGTGTAGTGTTTAAATTCTCTGCTCATGAGATTGCTAACTCACAAGATGGCAGGAGACCACTCTGATACCACTGTATTATCCCTCTTGTCTGCTAAGATAATTTCTATGCAACTGCCTGACTGATATTTTTGAATATTTTGTATTTTTTTACTGTGTTTTGTTTGCAAATATGATGCTAGGAAATTAAAGGAAATGCAAATATTGCAAAACTAATGAAAATTGAAACTAATGATGAAGCAATACATAAACTACAATAATCAGATTTGTCTCTATTTATGCAAATTCAGATTGGTCTTTGATTTCTGATATATAAATGATAGTTACAATAGTATTTCATACCTGGATTATCCATCGCAATCTAAAATACAATTTTGGAAGTGAATAACAGCAACAACAAATCCTCGTCCAAGGGACGCCAAGCATGAATGACAAGTTTCTCCACCTTTTAAATGACTTGTAATGAATGATAACACCCAGCTGCCCGCAATGAAAGAAATTTGAGACTAAATCCTAAGGCGTTTCAGCCTAGGAATGACACGCTAGCGTCAAGGAGATTACGGCTGGTGATGATCAGTTTGTACAGCCTGGTCTAGGGCATTTGTATAGCCTAGCAAGTATGAAACAGCAGTAGATAATCACAGCCATGATGTCTTTCTAATTTTTCATAAGCAAACTCCTCAAACCATTAAGATAACTTCTCCAAATCTGCTCCAATGTGACTACTGATTGCAACCACCTGTATGTGCAACCTTCAGGTGGTCTCACACCCTCACGAAGCAGAAGCATGAAGATGATATGCTCTCCAAGACCCAAGAATGCAGAAAACCCTGGTTTTCTCTTTCCCCCAAAGCAAAAGCTCATATATGCACAAGTGAAGAATAGAATAGAAATAATCTCATTTGCTTTTGTTGAAGGCTTATATACCTCCAAGGAAAAGCACAATTTTCTATGTGCTTTTTTAATCATTTAATATATCATTAAATGCACTTGCTTTTTGTTCTAAAAGTCGTTCATAAAGTGGGTTCCCAAGAGAGGTACTTTATAATTTGACTTATGATTTTAAATGGCCCATTAATATAAAGTCAAAATAAGTCATTATAATGTGAACTTTTAATAATTAATTATTATTAAAGTCTTTGTTTAATAATAATTAAAATAACATATCTCTCTCAATGATCATCATTTTTCGATTCCATCTAAACCAGGAGGTCAACCACTGAAATCACTACACTTCCAAGTGCCTTCCCAAAATTAGTAACACTGGATTCTATCAACCAAGAGACCTACTAAATATAGTAAGTGTGTAGAAACTGAGTCCAAATCAACTCCCAAAGGAAAATCTTGAATAATACCAACTCTGGAGAAGAAAACACCACAAAGTGCCACCAAAGAATCTGACAACTGCCACAAAGGACCCTCTAACCAACAATATTAGCCTACGAGGGTCAGATGATAGGCTTATCCATGAGATGCTAAGGCGAGCTTAAAAGGGGACATTACAGAAGAACAGAGGAGGATGTAAAGACCCTTACCTTGGTAGGGAGATTTTTGTGTTTTATTTTCGATTAGTTAACAATGCCAACATGTCAAATGATATTAATTATTCCGCCAATGCAAATTCCCAAACATCAATTGAAGTGAATAAGCCTATCGTGCATTCTTCCCAGTTTCAAAAATTTTCGTCAAACATTTCATAGACTAGCTGTACTGGGTTGAGTTGTAATTCTTTTTCCCTAGAAAATATAATTTGTGGTGTTCCAAGAAAATACCAATTCTTACATAATTACATCGCACAGATTTATGCTCGGGAATTAAAATGCAAAATTCAACAGGAAATATTCTAGAATTTAATACATCAAATATTCTGCAAATTACATAGCACTTTTTATTTAATTCCCTAACTTGGAGCAAGATTGCAGCCCTTTTGAGGACTGGGCACGACTTGGTAAATGATGGCGACCCCCTTTGAATTCTCACAACTGGCTTTGGAGGCTTGTGTTAGATGCTTTGACAATGTCAAAACTACCACAACAATACACGTCACCTCAAGCACAAACTAATCAGGAAGGCAGTAGGATATGTTCCCATATGAAACCTGATATATTGCTAGGTAGCCACTCTAAATAGGAGGTCTAGATTCCTTCTGGCAACGGTTATTACAAATATGGATGGCGGCTATAAAATGATCATCGACCATCAAAAATATCGAGCACTGCCATTCAAAAAGCCTATCATGATTTCCTGAACATATAAGATTGGCCCCTCCAAGCCTGAGTAATATATTCACTAGAAAAGATAGTCAAGCAGCTACTCACATAATCGACCAGCAATGATAATAATAATTTCCAAATACTCCTTCGACTTAGCACTTTGATCATACAAAATTTGACGTGGCCAAAGAGAATGGTCAAACCAACTAAAAGTTGCGATTCATGAATATAGAGGCTACAACTGATAAACTGGAATTTAGCACCCTCCAAAAAGATATACGCTAGTCCAAGGAAGATATTCGATGCCTTGGAAAATATGAAAACCTTTAAGCTGCAATCACTATTTTTATTGTAATATTCCGCCATAGCTAATACCCATATGCGATACAATTATCATAGAGGCAATATTTTATTTTGTAACCTAATTCTCCTCAACAAGCATTAACCTGTAATCTTGCAATTTGTCTCGACAGAAGACTTCACAAAATTCTATACAATCGATGACGGCCAAATGCGAATCTGCCTATGGAAGGATTTGGGTTTTCGTCTTCAAGCCCCTAAAGAGTTGAGCTCTCTTGAAATTCACAAATTCTTCCAAAAGATCATTTTCCACAAGATGCCAAAATGAATTGCCCTCATCTCATTTCAAAGGCTTAGCTCTCGATCTTCAAGAAGATTCCATTTCATTTAATAAAGTGACTATTATATTTATTATTTTTGATTGAGTCACTTTATTATAAATGTCCCAATTATTAATTTAGGACAAAAATAATATTTAATTAATTGAATTAATTAAATAATGTCTGGTCAGATATTGGGGACATTACAGAGGACTCAGAATCCGATGAATTGGACATTGTCAATCACAGATGCATTTGCTAGTCTGTATCCAAGTCTATAAATCAGCATTTCATGGTAGAAAGGAAGAGAGGGAAGAAAACCAACATACAAAAGAGGGAGGAAACAATGGTCGAAAAAGGGCTATCGAGCATCAAAGAGATTATGTTGAGCTCCAAGGGAGGAAGCACCTCCCTTGGAGAGCAATGAAGATCGTTACATGGAATGTTAGGGGCTTAAACACCCGTAACAAGAGGCATATGATCAAACACCATTTGGAAAAAATGTTGGTCGATTAGGTACTACTTCAAGAAACCAAGTTGAAAGAAAAAGAGGCATCGCTATTTCTCAAATATTTCAAGATTTGGAAAGGCATATTCAACGATTCAATTGGCACTGCCGGTCGTCTAGGGCGTAGGCATACTTTGGAATCAGGTCATAGTGGGAGTCAAGGAAAAGAGGAATTTGTGGGAAACTCTCACCGTTCACATAGAGGCATTAGGCAACAAATTCATTCTTGTGGGGGATTTTAATACATTGTTGAAGTTGGCGGAGAAAAGTGGGGGGATTAAAAATAAAATTACAGTAATGAAAGACTTCAAACAATTCGCAAAAGCTAACAGATTAGGTGATGTCTAGCCAAAGAATGGCATATATACCCGGGCAAATAGGAGGGCGAGATTTACAAAAAAATTTAAGGGATTGGATTGTTTCTTGGTATCAGACGATTGGCTAAACTCCTCAGACAATTTGGCAACAAAAATTCTTCCCATCTCCTTATCTAACCATTGCTTGGTGGAGTTGAAAATCACTAGAGATGCACCACCAAGAAAAATCTATTTTCAATTTGACTGGATTTGGTGGAGATGTCCGAAGTTAATTGATAATATTACTGCATGGTGGGAGGAAGCACCTAAGAACGGACAATCTAAAAGCTTCAAGTTCACACTTAAATTAGCCTTCATAAAAAAGAAACTACAGGAATGCAATGCACAATCCTTTAAAAAACATTTTTAGGGAGGAGCGAGTGGAGGCCAAGATGGAAGTACTAAATGAGAAGATTATCAAGCATGGAATGTTACAAGAATACTTCCAGAAGGAAAAGGAACTACAGGTAGAGGATGTAGAACTCCTGACAAGAGAAGAATTGTACTAGAAGGTGAAAGCCAGGGAGATGTGGCTAGCAGAAGGGGATCACAACACAATTTTTTTCCATAATTCTATTAAGGCGAAAAGAATGGTGAATAGAATTAGTGAGATCAAGGATAGCATCGAGAGAAAGATGACAGAGAGAAAGAAGAAATAGAAAGCAGTGCAATTGAGTATTTCAGGTCCATCCTTGCCCCAGAGGGGGGTGCGGATAAGAAAGACAATTTTGAAAGTTATTGGCAACATTTTGAAACTGATTAGGGATTCATATAACAAAATGCTAACAGTGCCATTTTTGAAGGAAGAAATAAGACAAGCGATATTTCAATTACACCCGAATAAAGCTCCGGGGCTAGATGGATTTTCGGCCATGTTTTACCAAAAGTGCTACCATATTGTTAGGGAAGACATATGGGAAATAATAGAAGAGTTCAAAAAGAAGAGGAAGTTTGTGAAAGACATAAAAAATACAACAATTACACTGATACTGAAAAAGTTTGAAAGCAAATCATTTGCAGACTGCAAGCCTACTTCCTTATGTAACACAATTTACAAAATAATTGCAAAAGCCTTAGCGAATAGGCTGAAGAAGGTACCAAGTCAAATTATTTTAGAAGAGCAAAACAGATTTACCCCAAGCAAAGAGATTATAGATAGCATAATCTTGGCTAACAAAGCATTCCATTCGATTAAAGGATCAAGGCAAAAGGACATGCTAATAAAATTAGATGTAAGCAAGGCTTACGACAAGGTCAACTGGAGGTTTCTACTAGAAGTAATGAAATGTTTTGGCTTCTAAGAGGAATGGTTAGGGTGGATTTTTCAGTGTATTTTCACTATTAGGTTCTCAATTGTTGTCACCTATGTGGTTTCTTTGGATCATCAAACAAGTTGAGGCAAGGGGACCCGTTGTCCCCATTCCTCTTTGTGATTATGGAGGAGGCATTAGGAAGAACAGTAAAGACCAAACAAGAGGCAAGAAGATGTAATGGGGTGGTGGTGGCAAGAAACATTAGGCCACTCATGCATGCACAATTCGTAGATGATATTACGGTATTCGTGGAAACGAATTTGAAATTGGCAGTGGTCGTGAAGGAAATGCTAAACTCCTATGTGATGTGTTCGGGGAAAATTATAAACAAAGAAAAATCAAAGATTTACTTCTTTAATACAAAGGTCATGTAGAGGAAAATTGCTCAAGAGTTGGGGTTCACAATTGATATACTTCCATCGAAGTATTTGCGGGCTCCAATATTCGAAGGGGCGAATAGGACAAAATTATGGGATGGCATCATCGAGAAATGTTCAAGCAAGGGGGTGTCATGGAAGGGTAGGTGGTTGTCATTGGTGGGGAGGATACCAATGATAAAATCTGTCTTGGCAATGGTCACCATATATGTTATGTCATGCCTGAAGATGACAAAGAAGGCAAAGGACAGTGGACACGATGAATGGAACCATGAAAAGATTCTTGTGGGAGGGCTCCAACTTGGAGAAGCGTATCCCGCTCCTTCATTGGGAGACAGTATGCAAGCCAACGAAAGATGGAGAAGCAAGAATAAGAAGTATAGGCGATCACAACATGGCAATTGGGGAAACCCTCGTATGGAAGATGTATTTGAAGCTAGAAAAGCTCTGGTGCAGAATAATGAGGAGCAAATATCTGGATTCAAATGACCCGAGTCGGATATTAACGATAGAAAATACAAATGGTGGCTCTACAATATGGAATTTCCTTTGGGAATTAGGCCAATAATAATAGAGCACTTGACATGGAAGATTAAGAATGGGAAGACGACAGATTTCTGGAGGGACTCATGGGAAGGTTACCCCTTGTTATGCGAGATAGAGACTTCCAAACAAATACAAAGCATAGCAAAGAGGATTATAGGCACAAAGGTGGTGGATTATTTTAGATTGGTGGACAAATCTCCTGATGAGATATATGAAAGGCTAGGTCTTCAAAACATTTTGATAGATGACGAACTGAAGAATATGCTTGCAAACAAATTAAAACAAAGGAAGATAGTTCCAATGCCAGGAAAATATATGATTATCCAGTGCAGGGCTAAATCTAGTCAATACACAGCTCGTTTAGGATACCAAATAAGCAAGAGAATGGGACCTCGGCGGGTTGGAGAACGAAACTATGTTGGGGAAATCAAGTCCTTCCTAAGGCGCATTTCTATGGATAATGTTCCATAAAAGGATCCTCACAAGAGAAAGATTGCAGAGTATAAGCATATCAGGCCCGAATAGATGTGTGATGTGTAAGCTAGATGTAATGTTCCTTCCCTGTCTTGTCCTAAGATTCGCTTGTTGATTAGGTTTAGGATTTCTTCTTTCTAAAAGTATGTTCTCCTAAATTCAATAACCCTAAATTTGAGTCCTGTATTCAACATATCAACAACACATCTGTTAGCATTAATATCTAGTAATCCACATAAGACATAATCACCAATGCAGTTTGCAAACATAAGAGAAGTTACTCAGCCCATCAGGAGAGGGGAACCCTTAAGGGCCTGCGGTCTACCACCTTCCAATGCCCAACCTGTATCTCAGGCCTGTGGGGTGGAATGCCAAGGTGGGACCCTCACCCCTCCATGACCCAACCCTTGCAATGGGCCTGTGGGGCAGACTGCCCAACCCTTGTCATGGGCCTGTGGGGCAGAACTGCCCAACCCATGGGGCCTGTGGGGCAAACTGCCCAACCCTTGTCATGGGCCTATGGGGCAGAACTGCCCAACCCATGGGGCTTGTGGGGCAGACTACCCAACCCTTGCTTTGGGCCTGTGGGGCGGAACCTGGGTGAGGTTTTTAAACGAACCACTTTAAGTTATGATTCAGCGCTCCTGGTGGGATTACAAACACAATTCAGACAATCTATATACAGTCATTAGTATTTCATTTGTATTTACACATTTTAATAAGAGTTATTTAATATGATCAAACAATTCCTCGAGTCCTAATATGAAGGTATATCATAATACAAAACTAAATTGAGAAATATTCATGTCTACATGTTCATTATGTTTTTTTGCAATTCAATACATCCTACAAGTCCAATATTTGCAAAAATCAAATATAAATGTAGATTAATCATTATTAAAGCCATATCTATAGAAGATAAACCATATGGCCTCTGAGTAGTCAAATACTACACAATCCGCCTAAGTTCAATGCCAATTTCCAGTATAAGGAATCTATTTCCAAATTCGATATCAAGAAGGCATGGTTCTGACACATTAGAGGGGACTATGCGCATTCCAATGAATAAAGCATATCAATTATTTTTAATAATACATAGAATTGTTGGGCATACAAGGTTCATGCAACATTGTTATGTCAGATTGAGGACAACTAAATATTAAAGCTAAGTGAGTAGTCTCACCTGATTGGCTATGTCTTCCATGACTCATTATTCCTTAATCGTCTTCCTTCAACCTTATACTGGATTGATCATAGGATGAGGACAAAATATCCATAATCTACTTATGTTTATATTAAAGAGCCATCATTATTTATAAGGCTTAATAATTGTTGCAAGTATCATTATTGTATATTCACCAATGATTCCCCTATCTACTTACCCATATATATATATTCTTTCCTTATTCATATATATTCTTTATTTATTGATAATGATATTATTCATTATAAGATTTATCTATATCTATGCATATATACTTGTATGCCTATTAAATAATATATATATTAAATGAGTCTATATTCCAATACATAACAATAATTGTTGCTGCTGTTTTGTTTCTCCATGTTTTTCCCTCTTCCTTACTTTCCTTCCTTCTATTTATACCATTCAAGGTAGGTGACTCATGGGGGGAATGTATTGTTTGTTGAAAGAGGTGACTTTTCATAAAATATATCCTTTTGTTAGATTTAATTGCTGCCCTTAAAGACTTATTATCACAATAATATCTATATTTGAAAATAATATATTATTAATATAATTATGACATTTCAGATTTATATACTTATTTTATTATTTTATTTTGATGTTTTATTGAACATATTTTAATATTAAAGTATAATAATAAAACCAATTTGCTATTAGCTTATTATTATTTTATTCTAATGTATTACAATCTTTAATGTGTAATGATTATAATATTTATTTATTGTTATTATTTTTGATATTAAGTTATTTAATACTAGAATATAATAACAATAATTTGCCTATATATTATAATTATATTTGTTATTTATATATGTTTATATTGATATGGTACACATTTATTTTATATTTAATCTTAATATTTCTATTTATTTTATTTATTAATTTATGAGTATTTTAACACTTGGTCTTTATGGTATTTGCTATTTTAGGGACATGACACTAGACTTAGAAACAATCAACCACCTTCTTCTACACTATCAATTCGTGAAGAAATGTTGGAACTGGGTCTAGACTAAACTAAATTGGGTGGGGCCTAGGAACAAGGATGTTGGGGAATTCCTAAAAGGATGGCCAGTGAAGTGTGTTTCTGCTCTATAGGGGGGCATTTGGTCTAAAACTCCTTCAATGGTGCTATGGCAGATATGGAAGGAACAAAATAGGCGGATATTCAACGACATGGAGTGCACGACGGACCAAGTCATTTTCAAAATCAAAAGTGGGATTTGTCAGGTGCTGAACAATAAAATTCAGAGAAAGATCGATTAGGCTTTCATGGGGTGGGATGATTGGATTGCCAAGGAATGGTCGGGCCTCAAGATAAACCTCTTCACAAAATCTGCTTATGTTCTAATAATATATCTCTTTATTGCACACACACTTTCATATTTCCTTCACAAAAGTCTGCTTAAATACCTTCCACAAATCTCTTCACATATGCTTCATAAATCTCCTCAAATCTGCTATTATATCTTCTTCACACAACACTACTGGTGTATGTATGCATTTATAATTTCCTTAGCCAAATCTGCTAGATTATCCTTCATGGATCTGCTCAAATATCCTTTATAGACCTGCTGTTATATCATTCATAGATCTGTTGTTATAATCTTCATAGATCTGCTGTTATAAGTTTACTGATGTATATATGATATATCTTTATTTTTACACTTCACACATTTTCCTCATCTCACAAACACATCTTATATCTTCATGCCTTCATGAAAAGAGGCATCTCTTTTAAAAGAGATAACTCTTTAAAAATTCATCACCTTTGTTAACAAATCCTTTATACTTTTATTTATTTTCAAATGCTACCTTAAAGATAATTGTTTCCTTTCCACCCTTTCATATAACCTTAATTGTTGCCTCCAAATTAAAACATTTTCTTTCACAAACTAGATCACTCCCCTCCTATAATGAATCACTGCATATCCTTAATAATATGAATCACTGCCTTCTATGTTAATCGCTACTTTTTGATAATTAACTTTGATTGCCTTTTGTTTGCTGCTCTATATATTTTAGGAATCACTGCTCCTTTGTCTTATATGCTATCTTTCAAGAATTTGTTGCCCTTTATAATGCTGCACTTTATATAGTATTTTGTAAAGTCCCTCACCTCAGATAGGATGATTTTTATGATTTACTTCTATTCGTTTGACAATGCAAGCATGTTGTCAACGAATATTACATTACTGTGCCAGTGCTTAATTTTCAGACTTCAGGTGAACCGTGAAATGAATAAGTATATTGCAATGTATGATTTTTTCAGTCTAATATCATTGCAAACATTTTGTCATACACATAGCAACCCCATATTCCATTCAGAAAGAATGACAATAACCTCTTTCCAGATGCAACAGTATACTCAGAAATCTGATTAGGGGAAATATATATATATATATTCCAGAGTTTTTCAAATAGTAAGAAATACCATTCATTCATTGTCCCTTCATATTATTATTAAGTTCAATACATAAGACACTGCTGACCTGAAGTTGATCAAACTGGGATGCAAGCCTTCCAATACATAGCACCATATAAATTTCTACTCCTCAAATTTGAAGTTCCATGACCCCTCTCCAAAGACATTCATTGCTCCAATAAATTCTTCAACCTGCCACTATGTAGCAAGTCGCAGCTTCCAAAAGAAATACTAGCAATGCATAGAATGGTCGTTGAGGTGTGAGAATCCTTTAGCTAGCCTCTAAATTGATGCCACATCACCTTTATTTGTCCCTTATGTATGTTTGCAGCTCCTCCTTTGAAGTACGGGCTATATAGCAAATACAACGCTTATGTAATAAGGTGGCTGAGAAATATAATACTCTATGCCATTATTTCCACACAAGTCTTGTCTCCCTTTTCCTCCCTTGGTTGATGCGTGGGCCAAAAGAGTTATAGTGTGGCTCCCTTAAGGTATTTGACGACTCCTAAGTCTGGCAATATTAATCATTAAGATATTTGATCTCACAAAATGACTACGTCCCCCTTCACGTCAACCAATCAGCCTCCAAAAAGTGATGCGAAGGTCTTGTAGTTAGGCTACAATGCCAAAGAAGAGGTTGTAGCAATTACCAAAAGTTGTGGTGGAAACTGAACATTAACGAGCCTTAGAAAATATTTTTATTGATATCTCAGTCTACTTCGATCACATCTAGAAATTAGAGCAGTAGATATGAGTAGTACATCCAATAAGAAATATATATTGATCTAAAACTTCAACAATAAAGTATAATGCTGACTTTCAATCTGTAGAATCCCTGAGACTTTCTCTTGTAAATAATTCCCATATCCTTATACTCTTTTGCAAACCTGGAAATTTGTCTTTTTCGAAGACTGCGCAAATTTTTAACTAGACTATTGAAGTGCAAATGCAAAACCTGGATGATTCTACCTGTACCCAACTAGGGCAGATTGTTTCACTACCGCAACCAGTTCACCCATAGGAATTCCAACCCAGGGTTTAGACTTCGAAGAGCTCCTCCAAAATACCAAAAGAATAATAAAACCAACATAATGCACAAATGAGCCCATTTCCCCCTTTTTTTGCTCACAGCTAGCACAAGGGTGATGGCGGCAGCAATAAATAGGAGTGATGTGTTCCCTTTTGACCAGCTTTCAATACCACATCAGACTCCAACTCAGCCGCTGACTCCACAAGGACTTTAAAGGATGTGCGATTAGGAATATGTGAAGTATGGAAACTCCAAAGAGTGCTGCGATAATCTTAGACCCCTTCTTAAAATGCAAAGCAAGAATGTTGCAGCATGAATAAGAGCCACGGCTCTAGCAAATAACCACCAACTCCAATGAAGTAAATCTCACTAATGATAACCAAATATGAATGTATAAGATATGTTTGTAGATGAAGAATAAATATCACCCAAAATGACCTCCTGTCAGTCGATCAATATCTGATAATGAAATCTTTTAGAGTTGAACCTTGTAGATCTCTGAATATCTTCAGCTGTCAATCTTCATCAAACCCTTACAACTGAAATTTGTTTCTGAAAGAAACTCACAAATTTCAAAACCAATTGTTATCGTGCAACATGAGAAGCCTGTATGATTTCTCTTGCTTCCAGCTAGGGAAGAATCTTTCACCACCAAAACTGGATACCCGTAGGAATTCACACCTAGGGTTTCAAACTCCAAAGAGCTCCACGAAAAGGCCAAATAAAATAATAAACAAGCATAATGCACAAATGAGCTCATTTCCCCTTTTATCACTTTTCGAAACCTCATTTGAAAATTCCCGTTGAAAACATATTAAGCTATTTATTATAAAGTGACTTTATAAAATACCTTTTAAATATTTCCTTAGTTCCACTTCATAATATCACATTAATCTAATTATTTAATATTACCTTTTTAAATGTACCTTTTGCTAAGCAATATCAAATAATTAAATTAGATTCCGTGGTGGCGAGTTGAAAAATCGGGGACATTACATATTTGCTGTACTTATGAATAACTAATGAATATCATCATTGTTACATTCTATTTTATTTTAATATATATGAATACGTATCACTTATATTATTTTACTTGGGCATCTATTATATGTTTATATATAAACATCAATATGGGAATCGGCCACCTTTGCCTAGAGTAAAATAATGTGATTTTGACTCTCCAATGTAGATGCTACATCTCAGCAGGTCGGCCAGCATTGATATTAAACTTTCTTCATAAAAACATCCTTAACAATTTCTTTGACATCAAACCTCATTAGCGATTTCTCAAGACTTTGACATCAATGACAATCTTTGCAACAACTATATACACATGCATTTGTTGTTTATGATGATATTGTAATATTCAAATTAATTATTTCTAATAAGGTAAATTAAACGATTAAGTTATAACTACCATTGCAACTTCTTTGTACACTAACAAATACATTGTACACACATTAGGGTGTGTGCCACATAATTCTATCATCTTTGTTCATTAATTCTCTCTCACACATGCTTACATGCGCTAGCACATGCATGCACACACAAAGAAAGAGAGACATGATTAACCATAGCATCAATATTATATAGTATATACATTATATCAAAGATAAATTAGAACACTACCAATAATTCATATTCATATGAGACATCACATAAATTAAAACCTAACATTATCTTTTAAAAATAATTGAGATATTCAATATTCATAGCTAACAATTGGTTCACTAGAACTGAATGCAGTAGGCCTACCACAAGGTTAATTGCATTCTTTTTTGTATTTTTGATTGTTTTTAAACGTTATTAATGTTTGTTTTTATTATTACTGTCCTACCTAGAGCAACACTTTTTTAATTGTACTTTTATTATGACAGTCAGGTGCCTATGATAAAAGGAAAAACCTGTGAGGAACCCAGGAGGCACCTAGAGCAGTGCCAGCACCAGAACAGCACCGGTGGGGGTATGGTGGCCTCTATAGCAGAGCCCACTAATGCCCAGTAACATAACACATATATAAATAGTGAATAATTAAGATACATTTTAATTTTTATCTTTATTACCATATCAGTGAAACTGAAAGTCCAAAATATTGACATTCGTCAATTAGAGGAATGCTAGAAAATAGGATAAGTAAAGGGTGATATAATTGAGTTTTGAATCTGAAGCTGATGTATAAATTATTAAATTTATGTCAAATAAAAACATCAACTAAAATAAATTACAATATAGGATACATAATTGCATTAAAGACATCTGTTAAGAAATTTACATAGTAAATAAGTAAAATAAAGATGTGTATGTATATGCAATTAACAAACACCAACCATTTAATATGGGACGATGATAAGATCATTCAGTTGGCAGGTAGCTAGGTGTAACTTCTATCTACTAGAGAGAAATTCACAAGCCTTATTCTCAATACAAGACATTATTATATTACACACACACTCTTAGAATCTATTTGTATCTATAGTCGGCCGAGAGTGCACTTGGTCGGCCATTGGTCGATGTAGTCGGCCAAGAGTGTACTTGGTTGGCTGTCAGTCATAAGTAAATAAGATTTTAGTTAATATTAATAATCGATGTACTTATGTTATGTACGTGTCATGTTAGTTAGTTGTCTCGGGAATTAAGTTCCTGACGAAGTAATTAGTTATAATGAAGGGACGCAATGGTTGGTACCTCAACCACTACTAGCGTACTATATGTACTTGAGTCATGTAGTCAGGAAACATTACGGTTCTACTATGCTATGCTATGTTCTGTCTAGAGACATTATGATGTAAGTGCCGAATACTGAATAAAGCAATACATTTATGTTCTGTGCAATTGCCATGTGATTATTATATGTTGTCAATGTTATTTTATATTTCTGTTTACTCTGTACATCATTGTACCCATAGCGAGTAAACATTTGGCGTTGTTGCCTAAGCGAATCAGGTAAACACCCAAACAAGAGAATGGCGTTGTGATGGGGCGGCCGGCCAAAGGGTCGGTACAAGCAAACTAGGATTGTGAAGACACTCTGACGGAAGACCTCTGTAGTCTGTGGGAAATCTCATAAAAGGACCACGTATGGAGGGAGGCTCTCAAGTGAGAGATCCCTCAGGCAGTCATTTGGGATAGGCTGCACTTCAACGAAGAGGTCGACCACCTTCTTACCAGACTACCAAGACTGATAGCACGCCACTACATTATCTTACAGGATCTCCGAGTTGAGAGGAATCAGGAACGCAGGAGGCAACAAATACTGCAACGGTACAAGGAGGTAACCAAGCGGGAAGAGGAAGAACAGGATACCAGCTGGAGACATACTCCCGATAACCAACAATGATCATGTGAACAACCTGTAATGCCCGTATGGCCAAACAAAGACAAGAACCGAATACCATTCGGGCACGAAGCTGAGGAGGAAAGGGTTCGGCGATCACTCAGACTACAGGAGCAAGAAAACCGGTGACGAAGACTAAGGCAAGTTGATAAAGAATTTATTGAAGATCTAATTGAAATAAACCAAAGTATTAAAAGAGCACATGAGAATCTTGAGGAAATAAACCGATCCATCGGTAGAGCACATCAAGATTTTGTTGAAGGGAGGGACAAAGGACCCTTCAACACTCCGTATGTAGAAAGGTACAAAACCAGTGAAAATGAAAATGAATTAATTGAAGAACTTGATAGCAGCATCCAACACATTCGGGAGTTGTCCATATCGGACGACGACGAAGGGCTGAGGACTGGAAAATCTGAACCCAAAACCCCAAGGCAGAGGGAGTACCGGAGTGAACCCCAGGAGACTCAAGGTGTCGATGAAATGTGCTAGCCAATTTTTTTAGTTTTTTGACACAACAATTTCACCCATTAACATTAATGAAATTGCAATACAATTGAATGGAACCCTTTCCTCTGATCAACCCAGATCCCAATGCGGGCAAGGTGAGAGCATACTCGAAAGGGGATCGTTAGCACAACTGAAATTGCTGAAAGAGTAGAGAAGGAAGATAACAATCACTCTACCACTTATTCAGCAGGAGGACTGAAAATAAAAGAACATTACTGAAATTAAACATGCAACTCGACCACTTATTCAGCGGGAGTGTGTTGACGGCTCAGCCGATCAACAATATGATGAAGTAATGCATTACAGTAAATAAATAGGCGGCAAGCTAGCCTCTTCCACTTATTCAGTGTGTGATGCAAGAAATGAAAACCTCAAGCTATAGACTGAATTGAGGCCAGTTTCTTCCACAACCGTGAAAATTGCAAGAGCTAGATAAGAAGAGGAAATGCTGACAGTACTACTATTCAGCTTACAATGTGATAAAGAACCTGCCAAGGGCACATGATTAGAAGTCATTCAATGCTGCAATATTGTAAAAGGACTCTTCTATACTCAACTTGACTTCTTAGACTCAATCCCACTTATAGGACAAATTCCTGCAAATCTGATATGATTGAACAATGACTGAAATTGCACAAACCAGCAACCTGTAACTCCACTAAAATGCTCATATCTTGCTCAAGACTCAATCAAATGACACGAAATAAAACGCATAAGCTTCTAACAAGGATGGCGACCAAGATGGAACACTGAAACCACCCCAAACAACTCTCATTTATTTTTGCACAGAAACCAATACAAGCAAGAATGGTGCGGCCCTCTAGGAGGGGCGATTTTTCTCTAGAAAATCAGAAACTTGTTAATAAAATCTGAAAGTTGGTGGAAAGGGTCGCCCCAATCTGCCAATCACATTCCTCAACCACCCATAACCAGAATAAAATCACTCATAAACATATAAGCAAAAACCCAGTTCAACCACAATCAAAACAACAACTGCAAAAACGACTGAAATACAAAAAACTCAACTCAAAATGCAAGACAACTCTACTGTATCCAATTTCTCAACTAGTTGATATCTCTCAAGCAAGAAGTTAAGCCAGCTAGGAGGTATGCATCCCTCGAAGCAAGTCTGACACCATTCTGGCAGCATAACAATATTGAAGACATAAGATGATCAAATGAAGAGAAGAGGCCTCCTTATATAGATTTGGAGAGCATCATCCAGAAGCATCTAGAAGGGCGCCCAAACCAGAGTCAAAGTAAATTCAAATTGAAGTTGACTCCTTATCTCTCCAAAGTGGCATCCATTTCATGAGGCAAAGAATTAACTTTTAATTTTTAAATAAACTCCTCTTCAAGTTGGCGTCCCACCTCCAAGGAATATTTTTGACCTTAGAAATATTTAAATCACCTCCTGATGAGGCGTCCACCCATGAGGTCCTCCTTTTTAAAATAACTTAAAGTCATGAAGCTAGGCCAAGGGGTTATAACATTATTTTAATTAAAATAACTTATCTCTCCAAAAAAAGCATCCAAGAGCAAAAACACACATTGCCAACTGAACAGACTGAAGAGAGGAGCCAACTGAACTGCAACCATTAGAATCACTGCTAGAAATAGAATTTACTAAAAATAGTAAATTTGCGAAGTTGCTCAGAACAACAAGCCAGCTATACCGTTGCGAAGCTCTTAGAAAACCCATAAAGAATCCACAAACAGAACTCCGGAATTCCAAGGGCAACCTTCAGAAAAAGATAAACAACCTCCACCAGAATAGGAAACCCTAATTTCCACTTCTGAGTAGCCTACAGGTCTTAGAAATAGGCTAACGGTCCTCACCAAGATTACTGCTGAGAGGGGAACATTACAGTTGAGGATGCTGACGAAAGATGTGGGAGTGACTCGTACGTGGCCGAGAGTGCGAGTGACACACCGGAACGTAGCGGGAAAACTGGTCTAGTCGGGTCCAATAAACAAGGAGGATAGTAGGGAAAGATGGTGACTCCAACCGAGCGGCAGAAGCTACCAAAGTTTACAAGGAATGCGTCAGAAGATCCAATACGACATTGTAAAACATGTGAAACAATCTAGATAGCCAACAAACAGGATGATCCGAATCACTGGCCGAAAGCATTTCCAACAACAATGCGAGAGAGTGCCATTGACTGGTACTCAGAATTGGACCAAGCACACAGAGCAACATGGAGATTATTGAAGCAAGCATTTCAGGATGAGTTCAAACTCCTAAGGGATGATAGCGAGGTTGTATCGGAAATCTACAATACCAAGCAAGGTAAGCACGAGAGTGTGCATAACTATAATCGAAAATTGAAGGATCTGTTGGGCAAATTGGAGACACAGCCAGCAGATGGTCTAAAGAAGCGATGGTTCATCGAAGGCTTGCTTCCGTAATTGAGGAAGAAGATGAAAGGCGTGCCTCCGTCGTCGTACGCTGAAGCGTTTAAATGAGCGATGGATATAGAAAGCGAAAACAAAACATCCTCCCGAGGGAAAAAGAAGATGAACGACAGTGACGGTGAATCCAAGACCGTACAAGCACTCAGGAAAGATATGATGTGAATGATGAAAGAATTGAAGGCCGACAAAGAGAGTACGAAGGAAGCACGAGAACTATGGTGTACGGAGTGCAATGGGGAAGGTCACACAAAAACGAACTGTCTGAAAAAGATGTTCTGTGATATCTGCCAAGTTATGGGACACTCCATCAAGGAATGTCCATACAATTTGAGAGCAAGGGGTACGCAAGTACTCTTCACTCAAGGAGAACCATCAACACCGCCGAACACACCACTGAAGCCACAGTACAGTAGCAATGCATCCCCTAGAGGTTACCAAAGCGACAAAAGTCTAAGAAACAAGATACAATATGATGGTAAAGGAAGGCCCATGATACAATGTCAGAAGTGCAACAAATGGGGCCACTTCACCAGGGACTACCAGAACGGCCAAAATTCAGGAAGAAGATTGTGTAAGTGGTGCGGACCAGGCAACCATGAAGATAATGAATGCCCCAAGCAGAAGGGTATCCATATGTTAGAAGTAGAAGAACAAGAGGTACTGGCGATCACCAGAGCGCAAGAGAAGAAGGCAACCTACCCAGATCCACGTACGGGAAAACAAAGGATGAAGGAAGCAAAAGCCAAAGTGGAACTGGCGATGGCGAAGGAGAACGAAATACCTTTGGAGAAACTAGGAATCTCTAGGCGGTTGGAGGCGGAAAAGAACATTGTACGACAGGTACTGCAGACAACTGTACCGATCAAAGTAACTGACCTTCTCCAAACTCTACCACAGTTGGGATTGGCAATGACAAACATCTTCGGGGATGGCAAGCAGTTGGGATCGACGGATGGAAGGCAAGAATTAGTACCTAAACCACCACCGTACAGTGGACAAACCATTGACCCCGTACTACTAACGGCGAACATCGGGGAGTTGCCGAAGGTTGTGCAGATGGAGATCGAAGGGAATATCTTAACAAATACTATCGTTAACGAAGGATCAAGAGTCAACGTATTACCCGAAGACACATGGAAGAGCCTCAGGAAGCCAACATTCTGGCCACCAACATTCCAACTCATTGGTGCCTATCAACATGGTATCGAACCGTTGGGAACGCTGATGGCGCAAAAGGTGGTGATCGCAACACAACCATTCCTACTAAACGTTGTAGTCATTCCATTGCAGAGGAAGGCGTATGATGCGTTACTGGGACGAGGATGGTTAGTGGCAGCCAGGGCGAATCATAATTGGAAGAGGAACACACTCTCGATCGAGAACAACAAGCGGAAGTACGTCATTGACTTGAAGAATCAGGTTGTGAGTGAAGAATTGGCTTCCTCCGAATCAGAATCAGACGAAGGTGAGTCAGATGTCGACGAAGGAAGGCAAGCGATGGAGCTGAACGTCGATGGCATACTCGAACTTGAGAGTTGTTCGGAGGATGAGACAAGCTCAATGAACGAGTTGTTTCACTGGCAAATGGAGGATTACGAGGTGTTCCATTGAGAGTGTAACATGCTATAGATCGAAGAAACCCAAGAAGAAGAGAAAGGCACATCTTGCCAGAAAATTTCGGCCGAGTACGACGAGTAGAAAAAAGGAGAAGAGGAGGTGGTCACGCCCAGCCAAACATTCCCAATTGCACATGGGGAGCACAAAGATAGTGTACCAGAACTAGATGATACACCAACCGAGAAGTTGGAACATGATAAAGTACGAGGTAGTGAGAGAAAGTCAGAAGAAAGGAAGAGAGGAGAGAGAAAAGAAGAGGAGAGTACAAAGGCAAAAAATAGATAAGGTGTTGAAAAAATGAAAATGGAAGAATTGGAAATATAAAAAATGAAAAATAGTTGAGGAGAATATAATGGGTTAAAAACTGGAAATGGAAAGAAGATGGAAAAATGAAAAATAAAGAGAAGAATAAAATTTCAAAAAATGAAAATATTGGGAAAAAAGAACGAGAAAATAAAATATTGGAGATCGATAAAGGAGAAGAAGAAAAAGTTAAAATAAAAGAGAGAAGTATTGGGAAAAAGAAAATAAAAGGAGGAAAAATAAAACTTGAAGAAGGCAGTCGACATAATAGAAAAAGGAGTTTATTAAAGTTCAAGTTGGGAAAAATTAAAATAAAACAAGTGCATGAGTCGTACACCGTATGGAACAAGAAGGAAGGCCAAGAGTTAATGGAATGCCAAGATCATTCGAGCACTAAAAATACCATATGAGTCATTAAAATAAAGGTCGTACGAGAGAAGATCATTAGAAGGGAGCAATCCATCATACGAGTTAAACAAGGGAGGAAGTCTGTACAATTGGCAGAAGGCAAGGAATCTGTATGAGTAGCAGAAGGCAAGGAATCCATACGATTGGCAAAAGGCAAGGAATTCGTACGATTGGGAAAAGACAAGGACTCCGTACGAGCAAGCAAAATCGCCTAAGACAAAATGCACAAATCTGTACGAGGAAGAAAATATACCAGGGGAGTGCTCGCCGTACCAAGAAATAGGGAAATAAAGGTCGTACGGGTGCAAGAAGAGAAGGCGGTACGACCCCAGGGAGAGAAGGCTGTATGGTTTCAAAAGGAGAATGTCGTATGGTTCCACGTGAAAAGAAAAATAAAGTGCCAAGTGCCAAGTGCCAAGTCGCCATGATAAGATCACATCAAAGATCAAACTCCTCATTGAGAAAGTCGTACCATTCATTGAAGATAGTAAGCTCGAGGCAAGAGCTCATACGTATCAAGGAGAAAGTCGTATGTACCAAGCAAATAAAGACTATACCAAGTATCGAATTTTGTGAAAGGAAGGCCGTACCAAGCATCGACCTGAAGAAAGTAAAGTCTAAGAAAAACAATACAAAATTTGTATTTTTCGGCTTTATCAACCCCCAAACCCTCACGAGGGGCACTGCCCCTCAACCCCGCTAGGGGTGCTGCTCCCAAACCCCCGTGAGGGGCACTGCCCCTCAACCCCACTGGGGGCGCTGCCCCTAGACCCCCGCAAGGGGTGCTGCCCCTTGACCCCGTTGGGGGCGTTGCCCCCAGACCCCCATCAGATCTATTGGAGTTGCCAAATTGCAGTGCAACTAGCCATCATATTACAATCACAGGAACAGTTGGTTGCCAAGCAGACGAGAGTTGCAGCTCTCAAGGAGAAATTGGTGGAGAGAGATGCAATATTGAGTGAGAGTGGCAATTAGTTGGCAGAGAAGGATCAGCTATTGGTAGAAAAAGATACACAAAGGGCTGATGTGCAGCGACCTTCAATCGAGAGGGAGAGTTAGCTAGAGGGAAAAGACAAGGAATTGGATAGCACCAAGCAGGAACTTGAGTTGGCATTTTTGGTTTTCAATCATCTGGAAGACGACTGCTTTGTGGGGGGGATGATGTAGTTGGCTGAGAGTGTACTTGGTCAATCGTGAGTCGATGTAGTCGACCAAGAGTGTACTTGGTCGACTGTCAGTCATAAGTAAATAAGACTTTAGTTAATATCGATAATCCATGTACTTATGTACGTGTCATGTTAGTTAGTTGTCTCGGGAATTAAGTTCTTGACGAAATAATTAGTTATAATGAAGGGATGTGACGGTTGGTACCTCAACCACCGCCAGCGTACCATATGTACTTGAGTCATGTAGTTGGAAACATTATGGTTCTACTATGCTATGCTATGTTCTATCCGGAGACATTATGATGTAAGTGTCGAATACTGAATAAAGCGATACATCTATGTTCTATGCAATTGCCATGTGATTATTATATGTTGTCAATGTTATTTTATATTTCCGTTTACTCTGTACATCATTGTACCTGTAGCGAGTAAACAATATCTACTTGAAAGAAATTTGTAAATGTTATTCTCATTATAAGACACACACATTTATATTTCAAGTTAAAATATCAAAATCTATGAGGTAATGATCACCTGCATGGTTTTACGATTTGTATACGCTTATTCTCAAGAAAACATTGCAATTGATAAAATGTTATGTTACAATAGTAAAATACTAAAATTTAGAAAAGATATTGGTGGCATGAATAAGCAGCAACATACCCTTCAAGGGATCAAGGGCTGGGGGATAGTTTTTTGGATTGTCCTTTTCTTGCTGTAAAAGCTCTTGTACTGTCTTTGAATAGGCTGCAGCATTGACATCCTCAAGTAGACGGACATTATCTACACGTATTTTGTTCTTGCAAATACTTATGAATCCCATATTGTCAATTTCAGTAACCACATACCCAATACCAGCTGCTTTTCCATAGTGAGGGAGGCTCACATTTACTGCTCCAGTTCCTTTGCGTGATAATCCCCCAAAGGCAAAGTATTCATCTTCAAGGTCCCTGTTACCTTTCCGGTAATAACCTTCTGAAAGTTTATTGGCCCCTTTTATCTCCAATTTGTTATTGGTCACTTCTTTGTCTGGCACAGAGAAACCTGGATCTTGGTTCAATACCAGAACAATGGGATTTTTGTTGCCACCAGATGGGGGTTTCAACACTACTCCCAATGAAATCAAAGGAATCTGTTCAGCACCAGGAGAAAAAGGTTGTTATGAACATGATGAGATAAACCCATTATACATATTGTTACAAACCATATAAGTACTAATAGCATGTTGAGCATGTTATTACTGCTGCCTTTAAATGATATTCAACTCGATCTTTATCAATTAAAAAAAATTGAAGAAAGATTCAAAATGTCATGAACTAGGTGACATATCCAAAGGAAAGAAAATAGAAGCAATGATTCTGAGGAGAGAGAAAAATGCTAGCACATTATTTACTATCCAATACGACAGTTTATTTATCTAAAGTGGATTTCAGAATCATTCTATATCAAGTCTTACAGCTGTCAACCCCTGAAGACAAACTTAAATAGCTGCGATCTCTTTTTGTAACCCAGATAACTGGGCCACCTCCTCCACGGTGAGTTTGTCGTTTCTTTATTGCACTACTCCTTTCTCCTTGTATGTAGCCCATCCTTTTATTGAAGGTCCCTGTCTCACTTAGCTAGTTTACTATTTGCAGTTGGTAAGGCATCATTTTCCTACCATGGAAAATTAGCATACAACTAAGAATAACATCCACATTAGGGACAAGGGACAATTTTAATCAAGCAAAGAAGATCTGCAAGGGAAAGCTAAGAAGCTTAAACCCACCCCTTTGGGACAAGTAGGCAATAATACATTCAGATTAGACCTATGTCCCTATTTGAAGATACATTCAATTGTTAATATTGAGAACTTCGGTCTTTTTGAGCCTTCTATGCTAGAGTGTGAAGAAGAATGCAATTGCTATCTTAGAAGATTTGTACCTAACCTTAAACAAGAGTTTGATGGTTTTGGCGGTTTCATCATATTCTTATTTTGGAGCTTACACGGCAGAAAGGAATGCCTTGAGATGGGACGCCATTTGTGATTGGGACAATCCTCATTTGATAGGCGTGGGGGTTATGTATTGTTGGTCATGGGATTTGTGAATGGTGGCATGGTAACTCCTTGTAGACTATGAAACCTTTATTGCTGGACGTTGTACTCACACAGTGCTTGGCGTGACAGTTCTGGAGAACAAAAAGGTTGTTTGGGTATTGCAAAGTCCAATACACTAGCCGCCACCCTGTTAACAGCAGTTTGAAGGTAATTGTGAGGCTGTAGGTGGACATGTAACATTAGAAATGCTGGAATACATGCATCAGCATGGCACTGGAATAGTTTACCATGCTAACAAATCACCCTTGCCTTTAGGTTGACATATGAGTGGTGGTTTTAGTATGCACAACTCAGATTAGCAGCTGGGCGTCATAACCTATTGCTGAGTGTCACTGTCCAGGGCAGTTGCTAGATGACTGGGTAAGATTTCATGAATGATACCCCTTTTCTGTAGCTGTTGTGAAATACCAAATTGGGCGGTGATGGCATTATATGCTGGGACTGTTCAAAGGTGTAAGAAAATGCTACTAATCAGGTTAGCAATATGAAAATGCTCTTCTCTGTAATCTGCCCTTTATTGCAGCACATTGTTATGTTAAACAAATTCCATTATCACAATCCTTGGATCATTGTAAAGTGTTTGTCAAATTAATGGGTATCATGTTGTGCTCATTCATGTTCATGTTATGTTAATATATTTCAAAACCATTGTATGAATTATCACAACATTGCAGCCAAAAACTAAATATTCAGTGTGCACATAAACTGTTTGACAAAATGCTCATTGGGAAAACAGTGCAAATTTGGTGAAAAATTGGGTGGGACCCTACAAGGTGGCCCCTTATAGTGCCAATGATTCAGACTTGAGCTCCAATTTTGACACAAACCTACTAGATGCATCTACTTGTAAGGGACATCTATATATTTTCTATGTTTTTGTCATTTTGTAGTTGAAACTTGCGATCTTTAGGCATTTTGTTGTAATTCTTATATAATGGCTATGCACATTGGCAGTGAAAGCATTTAAATTTCATTAATTTGTTTGTCAATTCTCATGTGAAATTTCAATTCAAGTGTAATGTTACGATTAAGCTTCTATAATGTCTATAATGAATTCTTTTATCAATGTTATCATATGAATATTTGAATTTTATTTATATTTTTAAAAATTTCTCTTTATTTAATAGTCATCTCTTGTCATCCCCTAAAATGGCCCAAAAAAAATCCCATGCCGAAAACACATCCCGCCATCCCTATTGTCCTCATCCTAGAGACTTGGGGGAGCATAGATTTCATTATTTTATAAGATCTTATGGATTTCAATGTTAATTTTTAAAAATTGTAAAATCCTTTATATTGACACTTCAAAGACACTAAAAAGGTAAAATATGTGTGGTTTTTAATAGAATTGCCTAAAGTGGCTCAAATAACTCTTTTCGAAGATGGTCTACATTCACTCAGAACTCTTGAGAATGAATAAAAAATCATGATGTACATACACAATCTGATTAATTGAGCTAATTTAGGAAACACCAATTTTAATAATGTGAAACACAACAATTGTGCTGCCATTCATTGCCCTAAGCAATAGCTTTTGCCATTCAAGCCCTCAGATGTAGCGATTAGAGCATAAGTTGAAGGCAGCACAATTAAAATTAGATGACCCTCCAAAAACACAAGTGCGTGCATATATAGGTGCCCAAGTAGACTAGTGCATCGTCAAACCTTCACCCTTGCATCCCCTAAGCCCATGTAGATGAGAAACCTTGTTCGAAATGATGACATGTGTGTTGGGGTGAAAATAAAATAATTTTTCAACACTGTTTTTGTGAACACATTCAATCAAAAAACTGCATTTTACTATCAGATTCATCACAAATTCATCATAGGTTTGTTTAGGATGAACCCACAAAGGAAAATCTGCCTCTTGGATGACTCCCTAGATGTATTGGACCAAGTGTGGATTGGATCCAGATCTTGTGGACCAATACGTAGAATCGGTAACATAGATCAATGGGGATTAAATAATAATATAGTTTTAAAGGAATAAAATCCATTTTATGTAAATCTAGTCTAATTAAATAAATGCACACAATCAAAACATAAATTAACCTAGACTTAATTAATTTAGATGAGATTTGCTTACTCGCTAGGATAACCTTAACGTACTACGAGAGTAAATGAATGAAACTTATAGAACATAAGCACATACAAAATATTCATGAACATATGGTGCATAGACTAGGATTTGCATCTGTTCATTAATTCAACAGCAAGTACAAAAGTATAATGTCAACAACATAATAGCATCGATGTCCCAATTGCAAGACTCCAGTAAATATAATGACTGGTGGTGGTTGAGAAACCAATCGTCATGACACTTCATAACAGCAACTTTCAACTAATCAGGACTTAATTACCCGAACAACATGTGACATCCATTATATAACATATTTGCAATGTGACTATAGTTTTATTCAAGCATAATTAACTACGGCTGACTACTGCTACGGCCGACTACGACTGACTATGACTATGACCATCTACATCATCCCACCCATAGAAGTTGTCTTCCAGACGACATGATAGCAAAAGGGGGATTGCACTACAAAATACACTACTGAGAAGAAGGGGGTACGAGGACGTCCTTGGGTGAATGGATGATGTCAGAGTGGACATCGGGGATCGCAGCTCTCTCAGTCTTCGCACCTCCTCTGTACGTACTTGAAGTTGATGCTCGGCCATGATCTCACATTCTCTGGCTGCCTTGACCATGTAGGCCACCTCCATCAGTTGGTGCTTAGCCTATTCTACCTATGTCCCCTTCGTTGCCAATTGCTCCTCCAATTCCTTCACCCTTTGTTCAACTTCTTGCACCTTGTGCTACGCCTCTTCTACTTCAGTCACCTTGTCCTCCAAGGCCAATGCTCAAACTTTTCCTGCACTAACAATTTGGGTTTTCTCGGTCAACTGTGCTTGCAACTTCATGTTTTCCACCCATTCTTGTTTTATCTTCTGCACAAGCCGAAGTGCCTCGACCTTCTCCTTCACCGCTACTTCAGTGGCTACTAGTTGGTGTTTCAGTGCATAAAAAAATCCCGAAAGGCTACCTCAATGTTGAATAGGGCCACTATGACTTGGCCATCCCTCCCTGCCACTATTGGTTGTAGTCCACGCCAAGCTCTTATCATTGACAAAGTTTCCTCTACTAGCCATCCCCGAGTGGTAAAGATGCGGGCGAATTCGTCTTCACATTCAACCTGCACAAATCACTAGATCCATTGAACCTCTCGTGCTACCAGTGAAGAGCGACCAATCTTGAGTTGCTTGGAAATCTTCCCCACTTGTTGCATCAACCTTCCCATGTTTTGAAGGCCCTCCACATACTGTTGAATTATTCCCAAGAGATTAGACGAGTCAAGCTTAGACATCTCCAAAATCAATCTTTCGAACCCACTGGACTCATCCTCCTCCTCTTCGCCTGATGGGGTGGTTGGCGATGACCTTTGTGCTGCCATGAGAGGCTCCACCAAAGATGGTTCCCCAGTCTCATGTACGGCTTCCACTGGATCAACCTCACTTCTCACCACTGGTGGCATATCTTGTTGTGTTCCCTCCTCTTCCATCATCATGGTAGTGAAACTCTGATGCATCTAGATAGGTGGGCATCCCTAGTCTGGGCCCTCGACCAAAGTCTCTGAAGGGCTCAGCAGTGGCAACTTCGGAATCTCAATTGCCAAGCCAACTGAACCCAACCAGTCATCAATCTACACCACTCTTGGTGCTCTTGGCGGTCCAATAGAAGAAGCTAACGGTTCGACCAATGTGATTGTTCCCCATGTAGTCACCTGCCCCAATACTATAATAGTTGGCACTGATGCAGCCAGCGCCGATGCTATGGTGTGCACCAATGCTGCAACTCTAGGTGGAAGTCTCCTTCCTACTCCAATTGGCGATGCTGGAAATGTGAATGTTACTGGTGGCAGTGGACTTCTTGTTCCAATTGGAGGTGTTGGGAGGGTGAATGTTGTTGGTTGCAGGGGTGGTACTGCACCTGCCTCAACAATATCCATCTCTCATGTAGTCTAACATGTGTTGGCGGGTTTACTACTGGTACATGTACTGCCGACAGCGTAGGTATAGGTATTGCTTGTTGTGGCTCCACTGGCAACTCTTCCATGATTGCCTCTTCTACCTCTTTCGACCCCACGTCCCTTGCCAAGGAGACTTCCTCCATACTCGTCATCATCCTCATCAGACGATAACTCTATCACCTCTCCTCTACTTGGTGTGTCTCTGTCTCTACTCTCATCATCACCACTTGGCCTTGGTGGTGAGTTATCTACTTGCCTCTTCCTCTTTGGCGGCAGTAATGAATGTGGCACCTCCTCGCTAGCATTTTGTACACCAAGGTTGGGCCCAGTGAAATATTGTCGACCGCCCATCCTCTATATGTCCGACCGGCTGGAACTTGCCCCAGTTGGTAGCTGGCACCTGGGAAAAGATGGCATCCAATAACAATCCAATGGCATGGTGGGTCATATAGAACGCCTTGTGCCTGAGACACATGAACTCTCGGATGCGCTCTGACAACCCTGTGGCCCAATTGTATGCTTTTCCTATATGTAGCCCGATCATGAGGCCGACCATCCACACTGCTATGTTAGAAGCCCGACTCACCCCTATGAGTCTGCTCTTGATAAGGTCCAACAAACATTTCCACTCAGCATTGTTGAGAAAGCTCTTCCTCAAACCCCTATTGCCTACACTCCATACACTGTCTCGTTCTTGTTGTGTGAGATTGGACCTGCATACTCTCACCACCAAGTTTTCCTTCATCTACCTAGACATTTTCCCCAAGGGCTTTGCAATCGAAGCCCCTCAGCAGGGAATTCCAAATACTCATGTAAACTCAAGAGCTCCATACAATATACTCACTTGACAACCTATATAATTTATCACGGACCTGTGATTATGCCGATCACA
Organism: Sequoiadendron giganteum; assembly: GCA_007115665.2. NCBI lineage: Eukaryota > Viridiplantae > Streptophyta > Pinopsida > Cupressales > Cupressaceae > Sequoiadendron > Sequoiadendron giganteum. The sequence continues at coordinate 975,002,878 of CM021100.1, read as the reverse complement.
TAGTGTATCAACATCTACCTCAAGTAAGGCTTGAATTCACACGCATTGAAAAATGGCATTTGCATCACCTTGTCAACCTGAACCATCTTTAGTACCTTCTTCATGATATGGTCATCTACTGCTACAAGCCACCAAGAAGCTTGTCTCTCTTGACAAGGATAATTAATCTTTGCTGCTGATTTGCTTGATTTCAATGCATGACCTTGTCTCTCCAAACGATTATAGGAACTAACTTTTCTTGAGCCCACGTTGCCTGACTCCTTACCGTACCCTTCTCCATAATCATTTTTTTGGAATTTTTTTGCTCGTTATTGCTGGGACAGTACTAGTTTCCCTCTCAGTTGCCCGTATTGCTAAGTGACTATGCCATACTTGCTTCACCTATATCTTCACTCCCACGGCTTTGATTTTGCTTGTCACTTTTTGACTTGTGTTATATAAGACACTCTCCTCCTCAACCCCTTGCTTCCGTAAGGCTTGCTGCAAACTTAGTGTATGAATTTCCTTTAGATATTATCGTACGACATCTTCAACACTGTGTTGTGCGAGTTCCATTGTGGTGTCTATGTTCTGCCTAGGCGATACCAAATTCTTCCTTATGCTTAGTCGGTTTAAGTTTCTCCCTATTGTCCTTATGCGATTTGCTTCTTCTTCCTTTTGTATGTCGTACAGACTCCACACCTTACTCTTTCCTTGTACAGGTCCCACTTCTCCATATGAACTAGCAAATATATGTTTTTGTGATTTTAATTTTGTGCAGACCTGTTTTGCTGTACGATATATGATTTCCATACAAGCTATTTGTTCCTTGTCTTGGCAATTGATATCCTTTCGTACGAGCTCTCTAAGTCGTAAGGTGTACGGTTTTTGTGTTCTCTCTCTGTCATACAATTTGTTCTCTTCTTTGCCCCTTCTTAAAATGTGCCTTTTGTTCACCAATTGTCGATGACTGCCTTGCTTTATTCCCGTCGATGTAATTCTAGCGTGCGGGTTCTCCTTTTGCCTTCCATTGCCCTTTCTTTCCCTAATGCTTTAATTTTGTGCGACTTGCTTTTAATTTCTACTTGGCGTACTAATTTTTCTTTTCCCTTGTTGAATTGGTTTTGCCGATGCTCCTTTTCTCCGCTTGGCTGATATCTGTGACCCTCTTTTGGCCGTACGTCTTTTAATTTAATAATGTCTTATTTTAATTTTTGCACTTTAAATTTTAATATCTCCTTCCTTTTTAATTTTTTATTCTTTCCATTTCTTTCCTCCTCACTTAATATTTTTTCTCCTATTTCCTTTTTTTCTCTCTTCATTTTTTGAATTTTTTAATTTCTCCTCCATATATTTTTCATTTTTCTCAATTTTTCCATCTTTTCTCTTTTTCAACTCCTCTCTTTTAATTTTTTCATTTTTGGCCTCCTCCATTTTAATTTTGTCATTTATTAACTCCTCTCTTCAATTTTTGTTTTTTTTAGTTCTTGTCATTTTATCTCTCCTCTCCATGTTTACTCTTCACCCCTCTAACTTGTTGCCTTTTCGAACCCTTAACTCCAAGGCGTAATGCCATTTACACATAAATGGAGGCCATTTATAGCACTCCTCTTCACAACAAGTGCCCATAAATTTTAAATCAAACCATTTATCTAGTAAGGCAGCGAGCCCTATACCTTTGAAATTCACATTGACGTACCAATTGCCGTATTGTTGGTACCATGTCACGTTCTCACCATCCACCATCGATGGCCCCGCTCGGTTTGGCACAACTTGCCATAGTTCATCTGTCATCACCACCTTCGACGTCTTCCCCTTTTCTCTCTCATGTACTTGAGTAGGTCGTGTATGTATCCATCAACATGACAAACAAAGGTGTCTTCTATCATTATAATTGTCTTGAGGCACGGTCCCACCTTTTCCGCATACACACTCCATTCCTCGTCATCCCACCCTTCTTCTTTGTCACTTTCATTTTGTTCACGTTCCCTCCTTTCTTTTGCGGCCTGCTATTCTTTTTCTCTCTGGGCTTCCTCGTTGAGCTCTTTGGCTAATTACCCCCTCCTTATGCCTTCGTAGTGTGCATGATATTTCCAGTGACCTTGTACCCTCTTCCAAAGACTGGGTGTTCTGAACAGGGCATTAGTTAAATGCTTTTGCACTTGAGGCATTGCAATACCTTCCACTTGCTTGTTGGCAAGCCTTTCTTCTCCTCCACCACCTGGTATGCCCTAGTCTTCTTCTGGTGCATCTTGGCTTCCATTTATGCCCCAATCTTGTTCTCCCATGGCATCATCTGTCATGTCCCCTTCTGAGTGACATCTCTCGGAGTACAGGATTGGCCTATTGCACGACCCTCGTAGGCTGATAGACTGGATAGAGGGTCACTTCGGAGCTTGGCTCAGCTTCAGTTGGCAGAGATTGATCAGTAGTCTTTCGTTTTGGCTCAATCGGAGACTTTTTGCTAAATTGCTATTTTTAGTAGTTTCGGGCAGGCAGTGTGGGACCCCTGCTATTTTTAGCAGTATGGCTTTGGCAGTATCCGGAATCACTTCTGAGTTCGTCAGCATCAGACGGATCAGTAATCAGATGAGTAACGAGGGAGATATTAATATTTAATTATATTGATTAAATATTAATTATTTAATGATTTATAATATAAAGTTATAATGTTATATTATAACTTAAGTGATTTGCTTTGAGGGGTGCGCCCATCATCAGAAGGGGCCAAAAGTGACAATTAAATTATATTGAAATATTCAGCTGTGACTATTGAAATATTAAAAGATTAAAATATGAATATTTCATTAAAAACCCTATTATTAAGGAAATCGCACTTTTCAGCATAAAGAGGGTTTTGCCTTGGGTTTTGAGTATTATGCCATTTTTATGAATTGAAATTGATCAAGTTTTGTCTGAGCAAGAAGCTTTAGGGTTTCAAGTTCGAAATTCTTTGGGGAACGAGCCATCTCCATCGAAGCAGTTTAGAGGGTGTGAAATAACATCTGATTTATTGCCAGCACAGAGGTTTCTTCATCCAGAGAGATCACAGACTTCAGAGATTATTTATTTACAGAGTTTCAGCTTAGGTTCCATCTGGAAACTTACTGCAATCAAGGCGCCCTTTCTTATTGATATTCTGGAGGCTGTAAAGGAAGCCGTACCTATTCTATTTGCTGCTGTACCTGGCCGTACCATTCTGTACCAGGCCGTACCTCTCCACAAAGGGGCGTACCACCTTCCAGAGGCAAATCGCCTACTTCAGCTTAGTCTGCCATTACCAGTTTGGGCGCATATCTTCCTGGCATCATTGAGGATCACCAGACGGAGGGAGAAAGGAGTGATCATTGCAGCCGTACCAGATTTCTTCATCTACAGCTCGCTGATTTTTTCCAGGTTTTCTCAATAAAAATTATTGTTTTCTTATTGCACGTTATCAGACATTTTTGTAATCAGCTTGGAAGAGTAATAAATGATCTGGCATAAGTATTTGCATTACATTCAGTAGATTCTAGGAGTTAGATAATCTTATTGAATTTATTTCAATTATTTGCAAAAGTCGCACCCTTCATTTATTGTTCAAAAACTCAAAAATTGCAAAAAAACCAAAAACGTCAGAAAAACATAAAACTTCAGTCAGAATCAGTATCAAGGGGAAATAAGGGTTCCTACAATGGTATCAGAGCTAAATCCTGCCATCCTAAGGGTTTAGCCATCATATGCAGCCAGACGAGCTTGAACCATACAGGTATTATACACGCAGACGTGCCTTGATTGACAGGCAACGGAGTTTGAGTAGGCAGCCAGAAAACATGGCTGACAGGAATGACAGGGCTGATAGAGCAAATATACCTAGAGAACAGGACGATGCCGAGGTTTTAAACACTCTCAGAGACTTACGTGCAGGTCAGCGGCAGTCTAACGATGTGCTACAGCAGTTGGCAGTGGCAATCCAGAGGTTAGGTATACAGAGGAGACCGTCACCACAGCGTGACGATAACAGGAGTGATGCAGGATCTCGGAGAGCACCTAGGACTGTTTCACGGACAGCAGATAGGCCCACTAGGCCTACTTTTGTGAGACAGGAGCCCGACGAGGCTATTGTCGGTGAGGAGCATGAGGAGTTGTTCGTTGATACATTGATGGCAGCGAACGAGGAGTGGGAGTTGGTACCACCTGATGTCAGAGAGAGGATTTCCTTTGACCGATTTGTTACACAGAGGAGAGAATATCGCAGAGGACGACAGGATTGGAGACCTAGACATCAGAACAATGACCTGAAACATGCTACAAACAAACTCAACCTGGCGATGTTCGATGGAAGTGGCAAGGTGACAGCCCAGGCATGGATCAGTAAGTTAGACACATTCCTCACATTACGCCCGATGGCTGAGAGAGATGCTATCCGTTATGCGACATTGCATCTGGAGGGAGTGGCTTACGATTGGTGGCACCACGGTATGGTGACTTTACAGCATGACAGGATCACATCATACCAGGAGTTTGTGGACAGATTGGTTGAGCGGTTTGACAGGAAGGATCCAGAATCCTACTTCAGAGACTTGGCCCAGTTGAGACAGAGTGGCAGTTTGGAGTCCTATATTGGTGACTTTCAGAAGTTGTCAGTCATGGTTCCGAACATTTCAGAGAGGCGATTGGTAGTACTCTTCCTGGAGGGTTTGACAGAGCCACTGAGAGGTTGGATCAAAGCCTTTGATCCTCCTTCTTTACAGGAGGCGATGAAGAAAGCACGAAGCATGGAGTCAGCAGCACCTTCTAGTAGATTTAACTCCAGAGGTTCTTCATCATTCAGAGATAATAAGGGCTTTAACAGAAATAAGGACAAATCTGATTTTAACAAAGAAAAATCAGACTTTAAAAACGATTCGAAAGGTAAGTCGGCAGCACCACCTTTGGATCGTGAAGCCCTTAATGACCTACGCAGGAAGAAGCTTTGCTTCTACTGCAAAGGACCGTATGACGCCAATCACGATTGTCCTTTAAGACCTAAGCGCAAGGCAAATCGAGTGATGTGGGCATATTATGAGGACTCGGAATCAGAAAATTCCGAACAGCAGGAAAGTTCCGAGGATTCAGAGTCAGAGGCTCCAGAGCCTAGAGCTGAGACAGAGCCAAAGCTTCAGATACAGGAGGCACGGCTATCTAGCATTCAGCAGGAGGGCTCATTCAGGATTCGGGGTGTGTTAGCAGGACAGAGGGTCATCTCCCTTCTTGATACGGGAGCCACACATAATTTCATTGATGCTAGGTTTGTTGAGAAACGTGGACTCATCACTGAGGAGTTCGAGGGCATCAGAGTCAAAGTGGCAGATGGATACACTTTGAAATGCGAGCGCATGATTAAGGATCTCCCCTTACGCTTGAACAATTATGAGTTCAAGGCAGATTATTATGTTGTTAATATGGGAGACATTGATTTAGTCTTGGGAATGAAGTGGTTACACTCATTGGAGGAGGTTACACTTCGTCTCAAGGACATGGAGATCCGTTTTGAGGTCGACGGGAAGACTCACATACTTAAGGCAATACGGGACAGCGACCTTAAAACAATTTCCTTTCGCCGAATGGAGCGGCTCATGCGTCATGATATGGTAGAGTGGGCGGCAGAGTGTCATTTAGCACCTTTACAGGAGGGACAGCAAAAGATAGAATATCATCCTGACATTCAGAAGTTGAGAATCAAGCATGACAAAGTGTTCAGTGATATTCCGCCAGGTAGACCTCCAGACAGAGGGATAGAGCACATCATTGAGCTCGAGGAGGGTGCGAAACCCGTTATGATAACTCCTTACAGGCATCCTAAAAGATTTAAGGATGAGATCGAGAAGACAATAAAGGAGTTACTTGCTATGGGTCACATTCGACCAAGCAAATCACCGTTCGCTTCTTCTGTTGTATTGGTGAAGAAGAAGGATGGAACGTTGCGCATGTGCATCGATTACAGGGTCCTGAATAAGAGGACCATCAAGAACCGATACCCGATACCGAGGATTGATGAGCTTATTGATGAGCTCCATGGTGCCTGTTATTTTACTAAAATTGATTTACGGTCGGGTTATCATCAGATCAGAGTCCGTGAGCAGGACATAGAAAAGACAGCCTTCAGATGTCATTGTGGGCATTTCGAGTTCGTAGTGATGCCATTTGGGCTCACTAATGCGTCAGCCACTTTTCAGTCTACGATGAACAGGGTTTTTCATT
>CM021100.1:974889646-974996577 GCA_007115665.2 Sequoiadendron giganteum | reverse complement strand
CTAGGTGGAAGTCTCCTTCCTACTCCAATTGGCGATGCTGGAAATGTGAATGTTACTGGTGGCAGTGGACTTCTTGTTCCAATTGGAGGTGTTGGGAGGGTGAATGTTGTTGGTTGCAGGGGTGGTACTGCACCTGCCTCAACAATATCCATCTCTCATGTAGTCTAACATGTGTTGGCGGGTTTACTACTGGTACATGTACTGCCGACAGCGTAGGTATAGGTATTGCTTGTTGTGGCTCCACTGGCAACTCTTCCATGATTGCCTCTTCTACCTCTTTCGACCCCACGTCCCTTGCCAAGGAGACTTCCTCCATACTCGTCATCATCCTCATCAGACGATAACTCTATCACCTCTCCTCTACTTGGTGTGTCTCTGTCTCTACTCTCATCATCACCACTTGGCCTTGGTGGTGAGTTATCTACTTGCCTCTTCCTCTTTGGCGGCAGTAATGAATGTGGCACCTCCTCGCTAGCATTTTGTACACCAAGGTTGGGCCCAGTGAAATATTGTCGACCGCCCATCCTCTATATGTCCGACCGGCTGGAACTTGCCCCAGTTGGTAGCTGGCACCTGGGAAAAGATGGCATCCAATAACAATCCAATGGCATGGTGGGTCATATAGAACGCCTTGTGCCTGAGACACATGAACTCTCGGATGCGCTCTGACAACCCTGTGGCCCAATTGTATGCTTTTCCTATATGTAGCCCGATCATGAGGCCGACCATCCACACTGCTATGTTAGAAGCCCGACTCACCCCTATGAGTCTGCTCTTGATAAGGTCCAACAAACATTTCCACTCAGCATTGTTGAGAAAGCTCTTCCTCAAACCCCTATTGCCTACACTCCATACACTGTCTCGTTCTTGTTGTGTGAGATTGGACCTGCATACTCTCACCACCAAGTTTTCCTTCATCTACCTAGACATTTTCCCCAAGGGCTTTGCAATCGAAGCCCCTCAGCAGGGAATTCCAAATACTCATGTAAACTCAAGAGCTCCATACAATATACTCACTTGACAACCTATATAATTTATCACGGACCTGTGATTATGCCGATCACATAGTGTATCAACATCTACCTCAAGTAAGGCTTGAATTCACACGCATTGAAAAATGGCATTTGCATCACCTTGTCAACCTGAACCATCTTTAGTACCTTCTTCATGATATGGTCATCTACTGCTACAAGCCACCAAGAAGCTTGTCTCTCTTGACAAGGATAATTAATCTTTGCTGCTGATTTGCTTGATTTCAATGCATGACCTTGTCTCTCCAAACGATTATAGGAACTAACTTTTCTTGAGCCCACGTTGCCTGACTCCTTACCGTACCCTTCTCCATAATCATTTTTTTGGAATTTTTTTGCTCGTTATTGCTGGGACAGTACTAGTTTCCCTCTCAGTTGCCCGTATTGCTAAGTGACTATGCCATACTTGCTTCACCTATATCTTCACTCCCACGGCTTTGATTTTGCTTGTCACTTTTTGACTTGTGTTATATAAGACACTCTCCTCCTCAACCCCTTGCTTCCGTAAGGCTTGCTGCAAACTTAGTGTATGAATTTCCTTTAGATATTATCGTACGACATCTTCAACACTGTGTTGTGCGAGTTCCATTGTGGTGTCTATGTTCTGCCTAGGCGATACCAAATTCTTCCTTATGCTTAGTCGGTTTAAGTTTCTCCCTATTGTCCTTATGCGATTTGCTTCTTCTTCCTTTTGTATGTCGTACAGACTCCACACCTTACTCTTTCCTTGTACAGGTCCCACTTCTCCATATGAACTAGCAAATATATGTTTTTGTGATTTTAATTTTGTGCAGACCTGTTTTGCTGTACGATATATGATTTCCATACAAGCTATTTGTTCCTTGTCTTGGCAATTGATATCCTTTCGTACGAGCTCTCTAAGTCGTAAGGTGTACGGTTTTTGTGTTCTCTCTCTGTCATACAATTTGTTCTCTTCTTTGCCCCTTCTTAAAATGTGCCTTTTGTTCACCAATTGTCGATGACTGCCTTGCTTTATTCCCGTCGATGTAATTCTAGCGTGCGGGTTCTCCTTTTGCCTTCCATTGCCCTTTCTTTCCCTAATGCTTTAATTTTGTGCGACTTGCTTTTAATTTCTACTTGGCGTACTAATTTTTCTTTTCCCTTGTTGAATTGGTTTTGCCGATGCTCCTTTTCTCCGCTTGGCTGATATCTGTGACCCTCTTTTGGCCGTACGTCTTTTAATTTAATAATGTCTTATTTTAATTTTTGCACTTTAAATTTTAATATCTCCTTCCTTTTTAATTTTTTATTCTTTCCATTTCTTTCCTCCTCACTTAATATTTTTTCTCCTATTTCCTTTTTTTCTCTCTTCATTTTTTGAATTTTTTAATTTCTCCTCCATATATTTTTCATTTTTCTCAATTTTTCCATCTTTTCTCTTTTTCAACTCCTCTCTTTTAATTTTTTCATTTTTGGCCTCCTCCATTTTAATTTTGTCATTTATTAACTCCTCTCTTCAATTTTTGTTTTTTTTAGTTCTTGTCATTTTATCTCTCCTCTCCATGTTTACTCTTCACCCCTCTAACTTGTTGCCTTTTCGAACCCTTAACTCCAAGGCGTAATGCCATTTACACATAAATGGAGGCCATTTATAGCACTCCTCTTCACAACAAGTGCCCATAAATTTTAAATCAAACCATTTATCTAGTAAGGCAGCGAGCCCTATACCTTTGAAATTCACATTGACGTACCAATTGCCGTATTGTTGGTACCATGTCACGTTCTCACCATCCACCATCGATGGCCCCGCTCGGTTTGGCACAACTTGCCATAGTTCATCTGTCATCACCACCTTCGACGTCTTCCCCTTTTCTCTCTCATGTACTTGAGTAGGTCGTGTATGTATCCATCAACATGACAAACAAAGGTGTCTTCTATCATTATAATTGTCTTGAGGCACGGTCCCACCTTTTCCGCATACACACTCCATTCCTCGTCATCCCACCCTTCTTCTTTGTCACTTTCATTTTGTTCACGTTCCCTCCTTTCTTTTGCGGCCTGCTATTCTTTTTCTCTCTGGGCTTCCTCGTTGAGCTCTTTGGCTAATTACCCCCTCCTTATGCCTTCGTAGTGTGCATGATATTTCCAGTGACCTTGTACCCTCTTCCAAAGACTGGGTGTTCTGAACAGGGCATTAGTTAAATGCTTTTGCACTTGAGGCATTGCAATACCTTCCACTTGCTTGTTGGCAAGCCTTTCTTCTCCTCCACCACCTGGTATGCCCTAGTCTTCTTCTGGTGCATCTTGGCTTCCATTTATGCCCCAATCTTGTTCTCCCATGGCATCATCTGTCATGTCCCCTTCTGAGTGACATCTCTCGGAGTACAGGATTGGCCTATTGCACGACCCTCGTAGGCTGATAGACTGGATAGAGGGTCACTTCGGAGCTTGGCTCAGCTTCAGTTGGCAGAGATTGATCAGTAGTCTTTCGTTTTGGCTCAATCGGAGACTTTTTGCTAAATTGCTATTTTTAGTAGTTTCGGGCAGGCAGTGTGGGACCCCTGCTATTTTTAGCAGTATGGCTTTGGCAGTATCCGGAATCACTTCTGAGTTCGTCAGCATCAGACGGATCAGTAATCAGATGAGTAACGAGGGAGATATTAATATTTAATTATATTGATTAAATATTAATTATTTAATGATTTATAATATAAAGTTATAATGTTATATTATAACTTAAGTGATTTGCTTTGAGGGGTGCGCCCATCATCAGAAGGGGCCAAAAGTGACAATTAAATTATATTGAAATATTCAGCTGTGACTATTGAAATATTAAAAGATTAAAATATGAATATTTCATTAAAACCCTATTCTTAAGGAAATCGCACTTTTCAGCATAAAGAGGGTTTTGCCTTGGGTTTTGAGCATTATGCCATTTTTATGAATTGAAATTGATCAAGTTTTGTCTGAGCAAGAAGCTTTAGGGTTTCAAGTTCGAAATTCTTTGGGGAACGAGCCATCTCCATCGAAGCAGTTTAGAGGGTGTGAAATAACATCTGATTTATTGCCAGCACAGAGGTTTCTTCATCCAGGAGAGATCACAGACTTCAGAGATTATTTATTTACAGAGTTTCAGCTTAGGTTTCATCTGGAAAACTTACTGCAATCAAGGCGCCCTTTCTTATTGATATTCTGGAGGCTTTAAAGGAAGCCGTACCTATTCTATTTGCTGATGTACCTGGCCGTACCATTCTGTACCAGGCCGTACCTCTCCACAAAGGGGCGTACCACCTTCCAGAGGCAAATCGCCTACTTCAGCTTCAGTCTGCCATTACCAGTTTGGGCGCATATCTTCCTGGCATCATTGAGGATCACCAGACGGAGGGGAAAAGGAGTGATCATTGCAGCCGTACCAGATTTCTTCATCTACAGCTCGCTGATTTTTTCCAGGTTTTCTCAATAAAAATTATTGTTTTCTTATTGCACGTTATCAGACATTTTTGTAATCAGCTTGGAAGAGTAATAAATGATCTGGCATAAGTATTTGCATTACATTCAGTAGATTCTAGGAGTTAGATAATCTTATTGAATTTATTTCAATTATTTGCAAAAGTCGCACCCTTCATTTATTGTTCAAAAACTCAAAAATTGCAAAAAAACCAAAAACGTCAGAAAAACATAAAACTTCAGTCAGAATCAGTATCAAGGGGAAATAAGGGTTCCTACAATGGTATCAGAGCTAAATCCTGCCATCCTAAGGGTTTAGCCATCATATGCAGCCAGACGAGCTTGAACCATACAGGTATTATACACGCAGACGTGCCTTGATTGACAGGCAACGGAGTTTGAGTAGGCAGCCAGAAAACATGGCTGACAGGAATGACAGGGCTGATAGAGCAAATATACCTAGAGAACAGGACGATGCCGAGGTTTTAAACACTCTCAGAGACTTACGTGCAGGTCAGCGGCAGTCTAACGATGTGCTACAGCAGTTGGCAGTGGCAATCCAGAGGTTAGGTATACAGAGGAGACCGTCACCACAGCGTAACGATAACAGGAGTGATGCAGGATCTCGGAGAGCACCTAGGACTGTTTCACGGACAGCAGACAAGCCCACTAGGCCTACTTTTGTGAGACAGGAGCCCGACGAGGCTATTGTCGGTGAGGAGCATGAGGAGTTGTTCGTTGATACATTGATGGCAGCGAACGAGGAGTGGGAGTTGGTACCACCTGATGTCAGAGAGAGGATTTCCTTTGACCGATTTGTTACACAGAGGAGAGAATATCGCAGAGGACGACAGGATTGGAGACCTAGACATCAGAACAATGACCTAAAACATGCTACAAACAAACTCAACCTGGCGATGTTCGATGGAAGTGGCAAGGTGACAGCCCAGGCATGGATCAGTAAGTTAGACACATTCCTCACATTACGCCTGATGGCTGAGAGAGATGCTATCCGTTATGCGACACTGCATCTGGAGGGAGTGGCTTACGATTGGTGGCACCACGGTATGGTGACTTTACAGCATGACAGGATCACATCATACCAGGATTTTGTGGACAGATTGGTTGAGCGGTTTGACAGGAAGGATCCAGAATCCTACTTCAGAGACTTGGCCCAATTGAGACAGAGTGGCAGTTTGGAGTCCTATATTGGTGACTTTCAGAAGTTGTCAGTCATGGTTCCGAACATTTCAGAGAGGCGATTGGTAGTACTCTTCCTGGAGGGTTTGACAGAGCCACTAAGAGGTTGGATCAAAGCCTTTGATCCTCCTTCTTTACAAGAGGCGATGAAGAAAGCACGAAGCATGGAGTTACCAGCACCTTCTAGTAGATTTAACTCCAGAGGTTCTTCATCATTCAGAGATAATAAGGGCTTTAACAGAAATAAGGACAAATCTGATTTTAACAAAGAAAAATCAGACTTTAAAAACGATTCGAAAGGTAAGTCGGCAGCACCACCTTTGGATCGTGAAGCCCTTAATGACCTACGCAGGAAGAAGCTTTGCTTCTACTGCAAAGGACCGTATGACGCCAATCACGATTGTCCTTTAAGACCTAAGCGCAAGGCAAATCGAGTGATGTGGGCATATTATGAGGACTCGGAATCAGAAAATTCCGAACAGCAGGAAAGTTCCGAGGATTCAGAGTCAGAGGCTCCAGAGCCTAGAGCTGAGACAGAGCCAAAGCTTCAGATACAGGAGGCACGGCTATCTAGCATTCAGCAGGAGGGCTCATTCAGGATTCGGGGTGTGTTAGCAGGACAGAGGGTCATCTCCCTTCTTGATACGGGAGCCACACATAATTTCATTGATGCTAGGTTTGTTGAGAAACGTGGACTCATCACTGAGGAGTTCGAGGGCATCAGAGTCAAAGTGGCAGATGGATACACTTTGAAATGCGAGCGCATGATTAAGGATCTCCCCTTACGCTTGAACAATTATGAGTTCAAGGCAGATTATTATGTTGTTAATATGGGAGACATTGATTTAGTCTTGGGAATGAAGTGGTTACACTCATTGGAGGAGGTTACACTTCGTCTCAAGGACATGGAGATCCGTTTTGAGGTCGACGGGAAGACTCACATACTTAAGGCAATACGAGACAGCGACCTTAAAACAATTTCCTTTCGCCGAATGGAGCGGCTCATGCGTCATGATATGGTAGAGTGGGCGGCAGTGTGTCATTTAGCACCTTTACAGGAGGGACAGCAAAAGATAGAATATCATCCTGACATTCAGAAGTTGAGAATCAAGCATGACAAAGTGTTCAGTGATATTCCGCCAGATAGACCTCCAGACAGAGGGATAGAGCACATCATTGAGCTCGAGGAGGGTGCGAAACCCGTTATGATAACTCCTTACAGGCATCCTAAAAGATTGAAGGATGAGATCGAGAAGACAATAAAGGAGTTACTTGCTATGGGTCACATTCGACCAAGCAAATCACCGTTCGCTTCTTCTGTTGTATTGGTGAAGAAGAAGGATGGAACGTTGCGCATGTGCATCGATTACAGGGTCCTGAATAAGAGGACCATCAAGAACCGATACCCGATACCGAGGATTGATGAGCTTATTGATGAGCTCCATGGTGCCTGTTATTTTACTAAAATTGATTTACGGTCGGGTTATCATCAGATCAGAGTCCGTGAGCAGGACATAGAAAAGACAGCCTTCAGATGTCATTGTGGCCACTTCGAGTTCGTAGTGATGCCATTTGGGCTCACTAACGCGCCAGCCACTTTTCAGTCTACGATGAACAGGGTTTTTCATTCACAGCTGAGGAGGTTCGTCTTGGTATTCTTCGATGATATTCTCATATATAGCAGGACTTGGCTAGAGCACTTGGCTCATTTGGGGACAGTGATGAGTATCTTGGAGAGGGAGTCCTTGTACGCCAAGGAATCCAAGTGTGACTTGGGAATGACCGAATTGCTATATCTTGGTCATATTATCAGTGCAGAATGAGTGCGCATGGATCCTCAAAAGATCCGCGCCATTATTGATTGGCCCACACCGGCAAACCTGACACAGTTGAGAGGGTTTCTCGGTTTGTGTGGATTCTACCGTAGGTTCGTGAATGGTTATTCACGACATGCAGCCCCGATGACAGATTTGATGAAAAAGGGGGCATTTGTTTGGACTTCTGAGGCACAGGAGTGTTTTGTGAAGTTCAAGGAGTTGATGACCACATGCCCTGTTTTGGCACTACCCGACTTTACGAAGCCGTTTGAGCTTCAATGTGATGCATCAGGTGAGGGCATTGGTGCGGTGCTTATGCAGGACAAGCACCCGATAGTGTACGAGAGCCGCAAGCTCAGAGGACCCGAGAGATTGTACAGCATATATGATAAGGAGATGCTCGCGATTATGCATGCTTTAGCAAAATTTAGACAATACCTTGTGGGCAGCAAATTTTGCATTAAGACTGATCATAACAGTCTGAGACACTTCTTGGGGCAGCGAGATCTCAATGACAGACAGCAGAAGTGGGTCAGTAAGTTGCAGGCTTATGACTTTGATATTTCATATATCAAAGGTACACAGAACGTAGTGGCAGATGCACTTTCACGGAGACCGTACTTGAGCACTATGGTTTAGATTTCGGAGGATTGGAGGCATATAATAGTGGCAGAGTATGCCAAGGATAGTTGGGCTTCTAGTATTGTTGAGGGGTCAGCAGTTGATACCAGGTACACACTTGTGAATGACTTGATCATTTACAAACACAGGATATTTCTGATTCCCGATTCAGAGGTGAAGAACATAGTTATGCGAGCCTTTCATGACATCCCTACAGCAGGACATCCTGGATACTTCAAAACGTACAGGCAGATACGGGAGAGGTTCACATGGAAAGGACTCAAGAGAGATGTTCTTCAGTATGTGCGTGAATGCCCTATTTGTCAGCAGAACAAGCAGGAGAACACGTACCCGGCAGGTTTACTACAACCACTTCCAATTCCTGACAGGAAGTGGGAATGCCTGTCGATGGACTTTATCACGGGCTTGCCTAAAGCCCAAGGGCGTGATTGTATTTATGTAGTTGTGGATCGGCTTACGAAGTATGCCCACTTCTTTCCGATCACCACGACTTACACAGCTACACAGGTAGCAGAGGTATTCTTTCGTGAGATATTCAGACTTCATGGGTTGCCTCGGAGCATCGTGAGTGACAGAGATGGTCGGTTCCTGAGTAATTTCTGGCAGGAGGTCTTCAGGCTTTGTGGGACCGAGCTTACACCGAGCACTAGTTACCATCCACAGACAGATGGGCAGACGGAGATAGTGAATAAGTGGGTGGAAGGATATCTCAGAAATTATATTGCAGGGCAGCAGAAGGCGTGGGTCAAATGGATACATTTGTGTGAGTATTGCTATAACTCGACATTCCATATGACCATTCAGATGTCCCCCTTCATGGCGCTGTACGGGTATGAGGCGCCGAGTTTCCTTGATTTGCTACTGAGCGACAGTAGAGTGCCGAGTGCGGGAGGATGGTTGCAGGAGAGTCAGGACACTATGAGGGCTTTCAAGGAAAATATAGCTAAGGAACAGAATCAGCAGAAACAGTATGCAGATCAGAAGAGGGCGGAGAGGCATTTCGAGGTTGGTGATATGGTTTACCTCATGCTGCAGCCCTACCGTCAGTCCACTCTTAGGAAGAGTGGGTCAGAGAAGCTTAAGCCACGTTATTACGGTCCTTTCAGGATCCTGAGGAGAGTTGGCGAGGTGGCTTACGAGCTTGAGCTTCCAGCAGAGAGCAGGGTACACAACGTATTTCATGTATCACGCCTCAAAAAGGCGTTGGGTCATCGTGTGGTACCGTCTGCAGTCTTACCTCCCTTAGATGATGAAGGAAAGTTGATCTTAGTACCTGAGTCCATCCTGGAGTACAGGGAGAGACAGTTGCGTCGGAGGACTATCAGGGAATATTTGGTAAAATGGAGAGATTTGCCGGTTGAGGATGCGACATGGGAGAGCGAGGAGATTCTGCAGCATCCGGCATTGAGATTGCTTGAGGACAAGCAATTTCAGGAGGGGCGGACTGTCATGTCCCCTTCTCAGTGACATCTCTCGGAGTACAGGATTGGCCTATTACACGACCCTCGTAGGCTGATAGACTGGATAGAGGGTCACTTCGGAGCTTGGCTCAGCTTCAGTTAGCAGAGATTGATCAGTAGTCTTTCGTTTTGGCTCAATCGGAGACTTTTTGCTAAATTGCTATTTTTAGCAGTATGGCTTTGGCAGTATCCGGAATCACTTCTGAGTTCGTCAGCATCAGACGGATCAGTAATCAGATGAGTAACGAGGGAGATATTAATATTTAATTATATTGATTAAATATTAATTATTTAATGATTTATAATATAAAGTTATAATGTTATATTATAACTTAAGTGATTTGCTTTGAGGGGTGCGCCCATCATCAGAAGGGGCCAAAAGTGACAATTAAATTATATTGAAATATTCAGCTGTGACTATTGAAATATTAAAAGATTAAAATATGAATATTTCATTAAAAACCCTATTATTAAGGAAATCGCACTTTTCAGCATAAAGAGGGTTTTGCCTTGGGTTTTGAGTATTATGCCATTTTTATGAATTGAAATTGATCAAGTTTTGTCTGAGCAAGAAGCTTTAGGGTTTCAAGTTCGAAATTCTTTGGGGAACGAGCCATCTCCATCGAAGCAGTTTAGAGGGTGTGAAATAACATCTGATTTATTGCCAGCACAGAGGTTTCTTCATCCAGGAGAGATCACAGACTTCAAAGATTATTTATTTACAAAGTTTCAGCTTAGGTTCCATCTGGAAAACTTACTGCAATCAAGGCGCCCTTTCTTATTGATATTCTGGAGGCTTTAAAGGAAGTCGTACCTATTCTATTTGCTGCTGTACCTAGCCGTACCATTCTGTACCAGGCCGTACCTCTCCACAAAGGGGCGTACCACCTTCCAGAGGCAAATCGCCTACTTCAGCTTCAATCTGCCATTACCAGTTTGGGCGCATATCTTCCTGGCATCATTGAGGATCACCAGACGGAGGGGAAAAGGAGTGATCATTGCAGCCGTACCAGATTTCTTCATCTACAGCTCGCTGATTTTTTCCAGGTTTTCTCAATAAAAATTATTGTTTTCTTATTGCACGTTATCAGACATTTTTGTAATCAGCTTGGAAGAGTAATAAATGATCTGGCATAAGTATTTGCATTACATTCAGTAGATTCTAGGAGTTAGATAATCTTATTGAATTTATTTCAATTATTTGCAAAAGTCGCACCCTTCATTTATTGTTCAAAAACTCAAAAATTGCAAAAAAACCAAAAACGTCAGAAAAACATAAAACTTCAGTCAGAATCAGTATCAGGGGGAAATAAGGGTTCCTACAGGATACCAGGTTAGTAACCGTTGCACCAAAAGCCCGGACTGTCAATGAACGGCACCTCCCCGCGTTAAGGGGGCAACCCCAGTGCAGGCCTCCTCGACGAGGACCCCGGACACGTGGCTGGGACAAACCGCGCGGACAGACCTACGTCACCTTCCGCTAGGGGCCCACTCGGGGACATCACAGCCCACCACGCTCCGCGGGTCTCGACCTCGGGACCTCCCGGCTCTGATACCAGGTTAGTAACCGTTGCACCAAAAGCCCGGACTGTCAATGAACGGCACCTCCCCGCGTTAAGGGGGCAACCCCAAGGCAGGCCTCCTCGACGAGGACCCCGGACACGTGGCTGGGACAAACCGCGCGGACAGACCTACGTCACCTTCCGCTAGGGGCCCACTCGGGGACATCACATCATCTCTGTGTACAGGCCAATCTTCCTTTGTTGCGTCTCCGAGCATGTTGATCTGCACTAGTTCTTCCCTTCTTTCTCTGTACGATTTAAGCTTTGACCCATTGATGGTGTCTAGTAGCGTTGTTGTCCAAATTTTCCAATTTTACTACTCCATTATCACATACTTCTCTGATTTTAAGAGGTCCTAACTAACGAACTTTGAACTTCCTACACTTAATTTTGTTGCGACCGTTCTACTTCAAAACTAACTAGCCTTGTCAAAAATAAACCCATCAGAGATTTATCGCGCCAAAATTTCCTCCTCTTTTGCGTCTCTTCCGTTGTCCACTATGCCATCACTCTTCGTTCGTCGAGCGTGTTGAGATGGAATAACCGCTCTTTCAAGCTCTTTGTGTCGCCGAATCTATGTCTCTTCCATTGTCCACTATTACCTCTTGGTCATACATCAACTGGAAAGGTGTGTGCCCGATCGTGACCTTGTACATCGTATGATATGCCCATAGTACAAAAGGTAATCTTTCCTCCCAGTCAGCATCTTCCACACCATACAACTTGTGAATGATGGACACTAGTACTTTGTTTGTAGACATTGCTTGGCCGTTGGCTCTCGGGTAGTAAAGACTTGATAGGTTGTGCAATATCTGAAACTCTATCGTCATAAATCGTATGACGTGGTTGACAAAGTGCCCCCTCAATCATTAGTGATTTGGATTGGAATGTTGTACCGTGCAACTATTTGTTCATAGATGAATCTCACCATACTCTGCTTGGTGTTGTCTGCTAATGCTTGAGCCTTGCCCACTTCGTCAAGTACTTAATGACCACGACTATGTACCGACACCAATGCAACTAGCTCACTTTCAATGACCCAATGAAGTCTAATTCCCAACGTTCGAACAACTCCTGGGGTTGGCACGGAAACAGTGGCATATAGTCTCACTTGAGAGGCTTTCCCACTCTTAGGCACATGTCACAGTCCATCACCCACTCTCGAACGTCCGTATGTACCGTCGGCCACCATAATCCTGCCAAAGAACTTTCCTTGTTGTGGTGTTGGGTCCCATGTGTCCTTTGACTAGGCCTTCGTGTGCATCTTTTGGTACACCAAAATCTCTTCCTCCATCACACATCAACTCAATATTTGATCTGGGCCCATCTTATATAGTAGCCGGTTGACAAGGTGGAAGGTTTTGCCTTTTAGTACGAGCTTCCTCCATTCAATTGGCAACATCTCCTTGGGAAATGTCGAAGTTGATAGGTACTCGCCAATCTTCTCGTACCACGAAGGGAGTGTTGCAATCTGGAACAAGTGAGTGTCCAGAAAGTCTTCGTTTACTCCAAACTCAGCAGGTTCGCCAATACCGGATAATTGCCAACTAGTTGGCAATCGCATGGCTTTCTCCCGAACATACAATGATTGAAAACATGAACTCTTGCAGTAACAACAACGATCGACTTACTCTCCCTTGTATTATAGGTTTGTTCACTAAGTACATCAAAGCTTGGTCGTCCACATAGAACATGAACGGTATCACCAAGAGGTAGTGTCTAAACTTTTGCACTGTGTACACCATCCCGAGGGCTTTCCTTTCCGTCGTACTATAGTTCTTTTCTACCTTTGACAGTAGACGACTAGCAAAGAATACTAGATGATCCTTGTATGCCCACTTGCACCAATGTCCTTCCAATTGCATAATTTGAGGCATCAATGTGTATGTGAAACTCTTTGTTCCAATCCGGGTACACCAATATTGGTGAACTAATCAATTGCACCTTCAACTCATTGAATGCCTTCTCCTACTCGTCCTTCCACACAAACAAATGTCCTTTACTTGTGAGTATGTTGAGTGGGTAGAAATGCGAAGTTCTTGATGAACTTCTGATAATACCGCACATGGTCGAGGAAGGATTTCACTCTAGTGACCTTCTATGGAGCCTACATCTATATGATGACTCTTGTCTTCTCCAAGTTCGTCTTCAATCCGCCCTTATAGACAATGTGGCCCAACAACTTTCCTTGCAGTACCATGAATAGACACTTCTTCAGATTCAGTGCTAGGCATGTTGCCCTGCACCTCTCCATACATTCTCTGAGTGCTTTCAAATGCTTCTCCTTGTCACTATAGATTTACCAATGATCTAGAAATGCCTTAAAGTTGCCAACCAACATCTTATCAAAAATGTGCAGGATGATTCTTTGAAAGGTGGTCGATGCGTTACACAACCTAAACGGCATTTGATTGTACATATAAACTCCATCTTCGACCATGAACGTTGTCTTCAATTTGTCTTCTTCAGCGATGCTTCACTGATTATATCCAAAGAACCCATCCATAAATGAGTACATTTCATGTATGGCTAACTCTTCCAGGATTGTGTCGGTGAAGGGGATTGGAAACGGGTCCTTGATTGTTACCACATTCAAGCATCGAAAGTCCACACATATCAGAATTTGCTCTGACTCCTTTAGCAAGATGACAATTGGTGACACCCAATCATTGACTTCCACCTTAAATATAATACTCGCTTCCAACATCCTTTCAATCTCGTCTTGTACCTTCGTGGCATAATTCTTGTTCATCCTGTAGGGTCTCTTACCTATGGGTTATGCTCCCAATACGAGAGGGATCCTGTGTACACACAATTCTGGTGGTACACCTTTCAAATCTTTGTACATCCAAGCAAATGCATCCTTGTACTCCATGAAAATCTTGAACGTCGCCACCTTCAGTACAAGATCCCAGTCATCACCTACAAGGATTGTCTTAGGCTTGTCTTCCTCTCCAAGATTCACCTTCTTTATTGTTGGTTCCTCGTACTTGATCAATTTGTCCCAATCGAACTTATGGGCTGGCGTGTCATCTAGGTCTGCTATCCCTTCCCTGTATTCTTCGTACTCCGATGGGAATGACTGGTTGGTTGTAGCTTTGTCTTCTTCTTCTTCTTCTATCTCCCCGACTTGCGACATGTTGCATTCCGAATGAAATACCTCATAATCCCTCATTTGTCGATGAAATAGGCCATTCACGAACTTGTCTCATCTTCTGAACAACTTTCGAGTTCAAGTACGCCTTCATCATTCAACTCCATGGCCTTCCTTCCTTCGTCCATATCTGACTCTCCCCTGTTTGATTCTAATTCCGAAGATGCCAGTTCTTCACTGGCGGCTTGGTTTTTCAAGTCAATGACAATTCTTCCCCTCATTCTCGATCGAGAGTGTATTTTGCTTCCATTTGTTATTTGCCTTGGCAACAATAAGCGATCCTCTCCTCAGCATGACGACAAAATTCAACATGAACTGTTGTGTGCCAATCAATACTTTGTGCCATTAGTGTGCCGAGAGGTTTGATGTCGTGTTGATCAACACCTACAAGGTGAAATGTGGGGGGCCAAAGAGTTGGCTTCTACAGACACTTCCAAGTTTCCTCTAGTAGTACGTTTACTCTTGAGCCTCTGTCGACAATGGTGTTGGAAGGTTTCCTCCCCATGATCTCCATTTGTACGATGGCAGTCTTCTTCCCCACGTTCACTACGAGTAGCATGGGGACTGAGGCCTCTCCTGTGGGCGCTTGTGTCGTACACTCGGTTGGACCCTCATGACAATTTATGTTGTCTTTGACAACATTCGTGAGTGCTACTCTCAGTTGGGGAATCGTCTACAGAAGGCATGTTACATTGATGGGTACAGTTGTGTGGAGCACCTTCCGTACGATGTTTTTCTCAGACTCGGACTACCACAGCATACTAGTCACCTTGGAGGTTCTTTGATCCTTGGCCATTGCCTCTTCCACTTCCACTCTGACATCTTTGAGTCTTTCCTTCTCCGTACGAGGGTCTCGATAAGTAGCTTTATTCCTCTGTGCTCTTGTTATCGCCAGTACCTCCTCATCGGCTACCTCCAGCATATTTCGCCCTTTCTACTACGGACAGTCGGTATCTTCATGATTATCCGATCCACACCACTTACAAAGTCTTCCTCCCATACCTTGATTATTCAACCACTCCCTAGAAAAGTGACCCCATTCATTACACTTTCAACATTGTATTATCGGTCTGCCCTTACTATAGTTCTGGATCTTGCTTCTTAGTATATTGTTATTGCTACCTTGATTGTTGTAGTAAACTCCAGGGGATGCATTGTTACTCTGACGCTTTGGTGGTGTGGTTGGAGGGGTTGACTGTTCCCCTTGTGTGAAAAACACTTGTGGACCTCTTGCCTATAGATTGTACAAGAACTATTGATGATATGCAACCACGTGCTGAGTACTCCAGATCGACTTAAAAAATAAATTTAAATGATAGCTAAGGCGATTTAAATTTATACAATATTGAAGAGGTGCTTCATTCTATAATAAGACAAATTAAATATCAAAATTGTTAATAAATAAATTATGTTTATTTATTTTAAGAAGCCGACTTTCTAGAAAATCGCGACCAGCAAGAGGACGTCTCACTCGGGCCGACCTCTCTTGGTGAAGAGGTGCGAGTTGCCTTTATATACAAGGCACTTCATTTGTGTTAAGCATCAAGCAAGTTCGAAACATTAAGGAGAAGTGCGATCTGAGCAGCAAATCGATTTCGTAGCAGTAGATCGATTCAAGGAGATTCATATTATTTGTATCTTTGCATCTAGGAGAGGTGTTGTTCATTGTATCTAATTGGCATTTTATTGTGCCTAAGTTGTAAGCAGATTTCTGGTCTTATTTTGAATCAATATATAAGAGATATATTGGCTGGGTTTTTCTCCCTCAGGTTGGAGGGTTTTTCTAGGGTATTGGCTGTGTCATTGTGTCAATTTTCAATTAATTCTTCATTCTAATCTGATCATATAAAACTAACACAGTATTAGAGCGGGTTTGAAGAAGATCAAGATCAGATTGTGTTTTTACAGCGATACCCTTATTTTATCTCTCATCTTTATTCACTTCTATCTCTTCATCAAGATGGTGAATGGTCTTAAGATTGAAGATAGGCTTGAGGGAGCGTCAAACTTCACTTCGTGGAGATTCAGGATCATGCTCACCTTGGAGGAAAACAAATTGGCAGAGTTTGTGGAGAGCTCCGCCTCCGAGCCTACGGATGAGGAAGAAAAGCCCAACAGAAGAAGAAAGATACTAGGGCAAAGAAGATGTTAGTTGATTCGGTGAAGGATCATATTATTACTATTGTCTCCAAGCTAAGGACTACGAGAGAGATGTTCAAAACCCTGTAGGAGATGCACGAGATCAACAACACCAGGCGAGCTCTTGCACTGAAGTAAAAACTTCATCACTTGAAGATGGCGAAGGGAGAAACTGTCATTACCGACTTCATGAAAATAACCAAATTAAGAGATCAGCTCTCATCTATTGGGCATGTTGTCGATAGCAAGGATTTGACCATGTTGGCTCTTAATGGTCTCCCTTTATCCTAGGAGTCTTATATTCAGGGAATCAGTGCAAGATCAAAACTTCCCAAGTTTGATCGGTTGAGGGCAAACTGTATTCAAGAAGAGTCTATTTTGGCTGCAAGAGGTATTGGGCAAAGCTCCATTAATGAATACCTTCATGTTCTTGCCACTCAATCCTCAAAGAAGAAAGGAAAAGAAGGGAAGAAAGGGTATTTCAAAAGAAATTGAGATAGAGGAGTTGATGGTGGCCTTGCATTTAAGAAGAAGAGGGACCTCTCCAAGGTCCAATGTTTTCGATGTGACAAGTATGGTCATTTTGCAAAGGAATGTCCTTCCTGGCCTAGGCAGCAGGCCACCTTTGCTAAAGTCGATGAAACCTCCATGCAAAAGGATACAAGTGAAAACCTGTTCTATTCAGCCTTGTCTGAAATATTCTCTCTCAATTTTTTCTTTGTTTTTAGTAACATTTACAATATAGCCAATGCACCCGTTAAGGTTAGATTAAACCAAAACAATGCAAATAAGAACTCTAACCAAGAATGGCGCCCTAAAACCACATAAGGAGGAGGGGCGAGCATATGGTCAAAGGATCCCTAGGATCTACTGAAACAAGATACAAGAATGTACTTGAAAGAGAAATATTAAACTCAACACCAAGAATGTGCACTCAAGATCCTTTGCAGGCGAGGTGCTAACATATGGTGGAGTACTACTGCGGAATTGAAATAACAATAAGGCGGATAACCAGCCAAAGACTTCCACGCTACCACCGAACGGTGAGGGGACAAATTACAACATTAAGACTTCCTCTGCTGCAGCAGGCATCCACTAGAACGTGGGAATTCTCCACTTGAAGTGGGTATGAAAGAGGTTACAATATTTCATCCTCACTGGCGGTAAACCATCCAGGGGTGCTTAGTGTGAAATTAAATAACAAGCAGCAATAAATGACTAAAACAGTACTACTGTATCAGCTTACAAAATGAATTAAGAGCTGCAATTTACAATGTCAATTTCACCATGATTCAAGCACCATGCTTATACATTATCTCCATGTCATAATAGAACGAGAGAGGAGGGAGAAATGATAGAAGAACAGCAATTGTTTAATTCTGATCAGCAAACTGTAATTCTGGAAATGCATATCAGCAACTACAGAAAATATGAAAATTGCTCACAACTCATTCAAGGTACCTCCGATAGGCGTGAGATCGAAGCCTTGTTCACTTGAGAGATAGGCGCCCCTGTTGAGACACCAAAACCAGCTCCAAACACCTGCAATTATTTGTGGCACACTTCCCAATGCAAGGACAAATGGTACGACCCTTGAGAGGGGCGATTTTTTAATATAAAAATGCACACTTTAAATTAAAATCTGAAACTGCTTGGGAATGGTCGCCTGGACCTTGGAAACTTTATTAGCAAATGCCCAGAATGATATAAAATTCGTACAATCAGATATGAGCAAAAACTACTTTCAGCTGTATGCAAACAGCAACTGTAAAATTGGAAAAACACATTAATAATTCACCTTGAGGCACAATCTGCTAGTCTGAATGAGAAGCAGCAATGATTCAACTAGGTGTTGTCTTACAAACACGAAATTGAATGAGAACTAGGAGGTCAGCATTCCTCGAAGTAGAAAATGACAAAGCATTTTGACAGCATGACTTTAGCATAATAGTGGATGATCAATATTGAGAACAAACCTCACTTTTAAAGGACAAAGGAAACTGTTCAAGTCTCCCCAAGAGGTACGCCAAAAGACAAGACTCTTCAAATTTCCAAAGGAAGAGTCATACTTGAAAATTACGCCCCCACTTGAGAAAGAGGATTTTAACTAAAATAAAACCTTTGAACTTCTTTATGTGGTGCCACCCTCAAGACCCCTTTTTCAAAACAACTTAAGTTCATTCCTTAGGCCAAGGGGGTCAACTGCAAATTAGAATTAATTGCTCAAGTAATGAAGCATTTCATTAATATTTTAATGGCCAAGGCTTAATGCTGATAACTGCTTACTGCCAGAAGAAGTATTTACTATAAATAGTAAATAATGAGAAAGAACCACAAAAACCTCCCTGAATGGAATCCTTTGAAAACATCTCAACAAGCCTACAGGAATCCAGAATAGACTGATGAGCCAATAACAGGATCACTGACAAAAGGGGAACATTACATTGTCAAGCAATGTATCTACCGACACCAACACTTGGCTGATTGATAGTGGTGCCTCTCGCCACATCACTAGATTTAGGGAGCATCTATCTAATTTGGTGGAGAAAGATTCTAGCGAACAAGTCATTATTGGAGATGATGCTAGTTATTTTGTTAAAGGAGTTGGGACCGTATCTCTTCACTTGCATTTCGACGATTCCTTACAGCTGGATGATGTGTTATTTGTTCCAAGTATTAAGAGAAACCTTATTTCCATCTCAGCTTTGGAAGACAAGGGTTATCAGGTTGCTTTTTCAAAAGGCAAAGTTCTTATATGGGCAAAGAACTCCAACATGAAGACTGCTCGAGTGATTGGAGTTAGGCATGGGTGCCTCTATAGGCTATGCACTCACCCCATTAAGGCTCTAGTGCATGACTCTTCAAGTTTGTGTGATCTTTGGCATCGTAGATTAGCTCACCTTCACTTTCGAGTCCTACCTATCATGGAGAAAATGGTCACCGGCCTTCCGAAATTCAACCAAGACCATGAAGGTACATGTAAAGGCTATTCCTTAGGTAAGAATACAAAAGGTCCATTTCATAGTACAGAAAGTAGATCTAAATGTATTCTTGATCTCATTCATTCTGATTTTTGTGGTCCAATGTCTGTTGTGTCTTCGAGTGGTTTCTTGTATTACATTATTTTTATTGACGACTACTCTAGAAAGACTTGGATTTATTTCTTGAGATCTAAAGAATCTGAGGAGGTATTAGAAATATTCAGAGAATTCAAAGCTCAAGTGGAGAATTTGTCTGGAAAGAACATCAAGGTTTTGAGATCCGATAACGGAGGAGAATACACTTCCGATATCTTCTGTAACTTTTGTATTGAAGCAGGGATTAAGAGGGAGTTCAATGTTCCTTATAATCCTCAATAGAAAGGTGTTGCAGAGAGAAAGAACAGATCTATCGTGGAAGCAGTCAAAGCCATGATTCATGACCAAAACCTGCAAATCTCTCTTTGGGTTGAAGCATTCAGGACTGTTGTCTATGTCCAGAATAGAAGTCCTCACAGAATCTTGGAGCACATAACTCCTGAAGAAGCATTCTCTAGGGTGAAACCTAAAGTAAGTCACTTGAGGATCTTTGGGTGTCCAGTGTATGTTCATATACCAAAGGAAAAGAGAACAAAACTGGAACCTTCTGGCAAGAAGGGAAGTTTGGTAGGCTATAGTGAGACATCAAAATCCTACAAAATCTACATTCTGGATCAGAAGACTATTGAGATTAGTAGAGATGTCACATTTGAAGAGGATGTTGCATTCAAAAGATCCAAGGGCACTCGTATGGAGATTGATGAAGAAGAGCTTCCTCAAGCTATGGAAGTTGACCATGTTCGTGAGAATCAAAGGGAGGTTCTGAAAGAAGATGATCCAGCTGAACCCTTGGAGCCTATTGATGGGCCTACAGATATTATGATTGGAAGGAAGAGACCTCTTTGGGCCAGGAAAATAATGCAAGAGGCAGAAAGTTTTGCAGCCCCAAGAGGAACTTTTACAGAAAGTAAGAGACCTAATAAGTTCTCCGCTTATGTAGGTCTAATGAGTCAGATCATTGAGTCAGATCATTGAGTCAGAGCCTTCAAGTGTTGGAGAAGCTCCTAGTCAACAGGTATGGAGAGATGCTATGACTGAAGAGTATCAGTCCATACTTAAGAATGATGTTTGGAACATACTTCCTAGACCCAAAGGCAAATCTGTGGTGTCTTCTAAATGGCTCTTCAAGATCAAGCATGCGGCCAACGGGAGCATTGAGAAGTACAAGGCCAAATTCGTGGCTAGAGGGTTTAGTGATCGTTACCTGTTCAGTTTGGGTTTCTCAAAGAATGATGCAAATTCTAACCTCTACTTCAAGGTAATAAATGGTGAAGCATTGATTTTGGTCCTGTATGTTAATGATTTGATTATCACTGGAGAAGAACACCTCATTCTAAAATGTAAGAAGGAATTAGCTTCTGAGTTTGAAATGAAGAATCTTGGTCTCATGCATTACTTTCTTGGCTTAGAAGTTTGGCAAAGGCCAGATGAGATGATTCTAAGTCAAGGCAAGTACACCATTGACATTCTGAAGAGGTTTGGTATGATGACTGCAAACCTATGTCTACTCCTATGGAGACCAACTTACATAAGTTGAAGAAGGCTGCAGCTAGTTCAAAACTGGTGGATTCCACGATGTATAGGTAGCTGATTGGTTCATTCATGTATCTAGTTAACACTAGACCGGATATTTGTTATGCAGTGAGTGCACTCAGTCAGTTCATGTGTGAACCAAGGCAGATACATCTTGTTGCAACTAAACATATCTTGAGATACTTGCATGGCACAGTTGGATATGGATTGAGATATTCTACAGGTGTGGATTTGGAGTTGCATGGTTTTACTGATTCTGATTGGGCAGGGTGTGTTATTGATCGGAAAAGTACCTTTGGTTGTTGCTTCAGTTTGGGATTTGCTATGATATCCTGGTGCAACAAGAAGCACTCTTCAGTGGCATTGAGTACAACGGAGGCAGAGTACATTGCAGCTTGTGTGGCAGCTCGTGAAGCAATCTGGCTTCGTAAGCTCCTTGCAGGATTGTTTGGACAATCAATGGAGCCTACTATCATTCATTGTGATAACCAGAGCTGTGTGAAACTTTCTATCAATCATGTGTTTCATGACAGAACCAAGCATGTTGAGATCAAATACCATTATATCAGAGATATGGTATTGAGGAATGCTATACAGTTGAGGTATATCAACACTAAGGAGTCTCAGTATCAGTGATCCTCTTTAATGAGTTCTTCTCTGTGAGAGAAGTTCGAGGTGAAATCCCTTGTAAATGATTTCTTCTCTGTAAGAGAGGTTCAAGGTGAAATCCCTTGATTCCACCCTCTGGAAGAGCCATGCTGGATGTCATGTGTGTGACTCCATGACAGCATCACGTGAGGGAGTCCATGATGATTTCTCTTGTACTTGTGTTTCATCGTCTGTAAGAGAGGTTCGAGGTGAAATCCCTTGATTCCACCCTCTGGAAGAGCCATGCTGGATGTCATGTGTGTGACTCCATGATAGCATCACGTGAGGGAGTCCATGATGATTTCTCTTGTACTTGTGTTTCACCGTCTAGGAGAGGCATGGTGAAAGTCACAATGAGGTGACAACATCACATTGTGTGATGAGTACTTGTACATACCATCTATGGAGGTAGCCATAATGGTTGATATCACGATGAGGTGATATGCTTTCACGATGAGGTGACAAGCTCTGTTCTAACACAGATGAAGCCATGTTGATTAAACATCACTATGAGGTGATTTATTGTGTTCAAGTGGAAGTATTCCTCCCTTGCTGAGAGGGAGTGTTGATGATATGCAGCCACATGATGAAAACTCCAGATTGACTTAAGAAATAAATTTAAATGATAGCTAAGGCTATTTAAATTTATACGATATTGAAGAGGTGTTTCATTCTATAATAAGACAAATTAAATATCAAAATTGTTAATAAATAAATTATGTTTATTTATTTTAAGAAGCCGACTTTCTAGAAAATCGTGACCAGCAAGAGGACGTCTCACTTGGGCCGACCTCTCTTGGTGAAGAGGTGCGAGTTGCCTATATATACAAGGCACTTCATTTGTGTTAAGCATCAAGCAAGTTCAAAACATTAAGGAGAAGTGCGATCTGAGAAGCAGATCGATTTCGTAGCAGTAGATCGATTCAAGGAGATTCATATTATTTGTATCTTTGCATCTAGGAGAGGTATTGTTCATTGTATCTAATTGGCATTTTATTGTGCCTAAGTTATAAGCAGATTTCTGCTCTTATTTTGAATCAATATATAAGAGATATATTGGATGGGTTTTTCTCCCTCAGGTTGGACGATTTTCCCAGGATATTGGTTGTGTCATTGTGTCAATTTTGAATTAATTTTTCATTCTAATCTGGTCATACAAAACTAATAGGAACTCCTTGATGGAGTGTCCCATAACTTGGCAGATGTCACAAAATAATTTCTTCGGGTAGTTCGCCTAGGTATGACCTTCTGTTTTGCACTCAGTAAACCATAATTCCTTGGACTCCCTCGAACTATCCTCGTCATCCTTCGACTCCATCATCTTCATCATATCCCGTTGAAGAGCTTGTACAGTCTTTGACTCATCTTCACTACTCTCCTTCATACTATCATCGTCGTCAATTTTCTTCTTCCACCGAGAGGATGTCTTATTCTCACTCTTGATGTCCATCCCACAATTGTACGTTTTGGCAAACGATGATGGATGTACCACCTTCATTTTCTTTTGTAGGGAGGTAAGTAGTCCTTCAATAAACCACTATTTCTTTAAGCCATCTACAATCGGTTGTGTCTCTAGTTTCACCAATAACTCTTTGAGTCTACAGTTGTAGGCCCATATATTTTCATTCTTTCCTTGTTTCATGTTATATATTTCTGCCACAATTTCATTGTCGTCCCTGAGAAGTTTAAATTCATCTTCAAAATTCTCTCTTGAGTAATCACCATGAAAAATTTTGTGCTTGCTCCAATTCCATGTACCAATCTATGGCAATGCCTCTCGGCGTCGGTGGGAATGCTCCTAGCCAATAATCCACATCGTTCTGCCCATTTGCTATCCATATGTCTCGCACATTTTACAGTGACGTATGGGATCCTCTAAATCATTCACTATGAACTTTGGCAGTTTCTGCCTCTCAGCTAGCGAAGTTACCATGTTTCTTCCTTGATTCCCTCCTTGTACATTGGACCTATGCCTCTAGCACTCTCGGCCACGTATAGGTCAACACATCCCCTCTCAGCATCCTCTGCACCTTGAGTCTCATGGGGTTCGTACCGGTACTTCCTCTACCCAAGGGTCTTTGGCTCAGATCCTCCAATTCATGGTCTCTCGTCGTCCAATATGGACAACTCTCGAATACAGCTTATACTATTTTCAAGTTCTTTTAAAAGTTCATTTTCATCATTTTTTAGTTTTTCTCTATCTCTGGTCGATGGTGTCCTAAAAGTTCCTTCGTCACTTTCCTCAACAAAGTTTTGGTGTAACTTAACAATAGATTGATTTATTTCATAAAGGTCTTCATCTGTTTCTTTAACAATTTGTTTTAGTCTTCTCCGTCGGGTTTCTTGTTCCTTTAATTTGGTCTCTCGTCGTCCGATATCGACAACTCTCGAATACAACTGATACTATTTTCAAGTTCTTTTAGAAGTTCATTTTCATCATTTTTAGTTTTTGTCTATCTATTGTCGATGGTGTCCTAAAAGTTCCTTCGTCACTTTCCTCAACAAAGTTTTGGTGTAACTTAACAATACATTGATTTATTTCATTAAGGTCTTCATCTGTTTCTTTAACAATTTGTTTTAGTCTTCTCCGTCAGGTTTCTTGTTCCTTTAACCTGAGTGATCGTCGTACCCTTTCCTTCGATGTTTCTTGCCCAATTGGTACACAGTTCTTGTCCTTATTGGGTTGAACGGGCATTAATTGTTGGACGTACGATCATTGATTGTCGGGAGTACGCCTTCGGCTAGTGTCACGTTCCTCTTCCTCTCGCTTGGTCCTTTCCTTGTACCATTCCAGTATTTGTTGTCTTCCGCGTTCTTGGTCACTCTTCGCCCAAAGATCTTGTAGTATGATGTAATGAGGTCCAAACAACCTTGACAATCGGATGAGGAGATGGTCGACATGCAATCTATCTATTCCAGATGACTAACTAAGGGATCTCTCACCAGAGAGCCTTCCTTCGTATGTGCTCCCTCAATGAGATATTTCATAGGTTGAAAAGGTTCTATGGCAAGTCGTCTTCTCTTTCCTCGTTTGCTTGTACGGGTTCTTCCGTCAACGAACCCATCACGACGCCATTCTATCATCGTTTGATTTTCCCAAGTTCACAGGCAACAGCGCCAAATGTTTACTCGTTGGGAAAACCTTAACGTACTACGAGAGTAAATGGATGAAACATACAAAACATAAACACGTACAGAATATTCATGAACACATGATGTGTAGAGTAGGATTTGCATTTATTCATTAATTCAACAGCAACTGCAAAAGTATAATGTCAACAACATAATAGCATAGATGTCCTGATTACAACAAACTCCAGTACATATAGTCACTAGCGATGGTTGAGAAACCAACATTCGTGACGCTTCGTAACAACCACTTTCAATTAATTGAGACTTAATTACCCAAACAACATGTGACATCAATTGTATAACATATTTGCAATGTGACTATAGCTTTATTCAAGTATAATCAACTACGGTCGACTACGACTATGACTGTCTACAAGATTCGAATTGATAAAATGAAAATCTGATTTAGAAACTAGAAGAAAATGGATTGGTATATATAACTCTTAAATCAATGTTTGAATCTGGACGTTGAAAATGTATAGAATCAATTCATCATAGTACAAAAAATTGATGCCTTTGATGTGCTCATTGTCACAGACTTTGCATAGACCTAGAATCTTTTGTGCGTTAATCCCAAGTGAGTTAAAAGTTGATCCCAACGTGTAGACATCAAATTTCTGCAGCTAGGTTTTCTGTAGTTCTTAATATCTGAATATGCACAAGGATGGCAGTATTTAGTAATAGCACAGGGCAAGTTAATGGATTACCAGGGAAAAATTCTTCTAGGCCAACCCCCTTGTTGGACTAGCTTTATGGCCTTGGAAAAACATTGAAAGGTAGCACAATAAGTGTACAGATGGCCTATATGAAGATTTTGATGCAATGGATTCCTTTTAAGTTCAAAAAATCCAAGTGTTCCTAGAATGATTGCATTTCTGATAATCGAATTGTTCCTTGATGAACTAGGACGATCCCTTCATGTATTTAATTTCACAAATGAATGTCCTTAAATGCATGGAATTGTATAAATGAATGTAAAATGGGGTTGGACAACAATCACAGAGAAGCCAACCTTAGCACAAAAGTGTGCAGCTTCTCAATATGTAATTGTATAGAATTCCATCAAAATATACACATACTAGTTGAGAATTATCATGTGTAGGAAAATTTGACCATTACAATAGTAAAGAAAAATGAAACTTATGTGGCACTAACCAAATAGATTATTACACATTGGAAGAATGATGATCAAGCAAGTCTGCATTGTATGCTCAAATATCCCACCCCTGATAGGATATTTACTTTCTGAATTTGCTTGTCTGTTTATTTTTTTGGGTTTTATAGTTTTTTTGGGTTTTTTCGTGTTTTTGATGTATTTGTTAGCAATGCAGAAAAATGTATATAATTGCAAAGTAAAGATATACTTAAGCAAACATTTAAAACTATCAACTCAGATTTTTATTTAATGGATGGGAAATACATAACAATCATACCCAAAAGCTAATATCATAAAATGCAGGTCTGAAAGTGCTTTGACCAGCAAAGTACAACCACCTAGAAATGGACGCCACACACAAACCCCCTGGAAAACCACCACACAGATGACGTCCAGCCAATGTCCTTTCCCAAACACCATGAATGGATGAAATGGCAGGTGTAAAGACAAAGTGTTTCAGCCTAGAGCTCCCACATGCCAGTTATGGAGGTGTACGGCCTGCCTTGCGTTTGCTTGGTGCCAACAATTAATGATAATCAGCAATGATATCCTCCAATTGATTTCTGATCTACACACTTAACTTCTGAAAATCTTTGAAATACTAACTACAATAAGCACAAATGCAGCTCCTGGATGAAGCCAACTGTAGAGCAATCCTTGGGTGATATTTCACACCTACAGATCACTGAATCTAAGAGAGTTATCGTTCTCCATGATCAAATTTATGCCTGAAACCCTTGTTTCTTCTCCACGTCAAAAAAGCTCAAGTTTGTAAAAGATGAATGAGCCTTTTTGAAAGCTTTTATACCTCCTCTAAAAAGCCACAATTTCCCTTGAATTTTTAAATCATTGAATAATAAGAAATATTTGCTTTTGTTGTTTCATAATATAATCCTCATGCTAGCATTCCCTTTGTTGCTTTTTAAATTGACCTTATGATTAACTAAAAGCATATATTATATAGGTCATTAATCAGAATTAATAATATCCACTTATAATTTAATTATTATTAAAGTTAATACTTTAATAATAATTAATAAATCATAACTCCATATAAACCCAATATATCAACATTAAACTGATTCTACCAACACCACTGCTTCCACTGCTCATCAAAATGGATTACTATAAATGGTAAGGTTGGACTCGAACATGCAAGTGACTTACTAAAAATAGTAAGTGAGTGCAAAATGAGCTTGAAACGCCTTAGGAAGGTTGCCCCTGAATATCACCAAACATTGGAGAAGAAAACAGGGGATACTGTCCCCCAAATGGTCATCTGGAGAACCAACAAACTCCCAAATAAGGCCCTCTAAACACCAATATTAGCCTATGAGGACCCATTGATAAGCTAATCAACCAAAACGCTAAAACTGGCTAAGGAAGGGACATTACAGTCTAGCCTCCCCGAAATTGCTTGTCCTCAAGCAATCTCAACTCTAGATGTTGTAATATGTGCTCACTCTCCCATGTAGCATCGTCTACTAGCAAATCCCTCTACTTGACAAAATATTCCTTGATAACTCTTCTCCTCAAATGTTGCTCCCTAAAATCAATAATAGCCTCAAGAATTAGGATCAATTTCCCCTCCTCATCAACGGGTGGTAGTGTTGTAGAAGGGATAACATTGTGTTGCAATGCCTTCTTGAGATGAGACACATGAAACACATTGTGCACTTTGCTATCTGTCAGTAGCTCTAGCTCATAAGCCACCTCTCCGATACGCCTAGAAATCCTGAAAGGACCATAATATCGTGGCTTGAGCTTCTCAGCACCACTCTTCTTGAGAGTGAATTGCCTATAAGGCTACAACACCAAGTAGACCATGTCACCAATCTCAAAAGAATGCACAACTCTATGCTGATTTGCATACTGTTTCTGCTAATTATGTGCCTTCTATATGTTTTCCCTCAAAGACTTCATAATATCCTGACTGTCCTGTAACATGTCTTTGGCACTCGGCACTCTGCTGTCTCAAAAAAGCGGATCTAAGAAATTAGGAGCATCGTAACTATAAAGGGCCATAAATGGTGACATGCAGATAGACATGTGGTAACTGGTATTATAACAATACTCACATAAGTGAAGCCACTTAACCCATGCCTTCTACTACTTTGCAATATAGTTTTTGGGGTATCCTTCCACCTACTTATTAACAATTTCTATTTGCCCATCTGTCTGTGGGTGGTAACTGGTACTTGGAGTAAGTTCAGTGCCACTGAGTCTGAACAGCTCCTGCCAAAAATGACTCATGAATTTGTTGTCCCGATCACTGACTATATTCTGACGTAACCTAGGAAGTCAGAATACCTCACGAAAAACAAATCAGCACCTTGTGCTGCTACATAAGTGGCTGAAATAGGAAAGGAATGGGCGAATTTTGTGAGCCAAAATACCACTACATAAATACAGTCCCTGCTTTGGGCTTTAGGCAAGCCCGTGATAAAATCCATCGAAATGCACTCCCATTTCTAATTCGGAATGGGCAGGGGCTGAAGTAAACCAGCTAGGAAAGAGTGGTCTTGTTTGTTCTACTGACATGTAGGACACTCTCTCACATACTTAACGACCTCTGATTTGAGCCCTTTCCATGTGAAGTGTTCTCGTATCTGCTTATACGTTTTGAAATACCTTGGGTGACTTGCCATGGGAACATCATGAAAAGCTCCAAGGATCCTCTTCTTCATCGCTGATCTTGGCACCGAATATATCCTTCTCTCAGCATGCCCTGTACCATCAATGATCTTCGAAGCCCACTCATCCTTAACATACTTAGCTGAAATCCACTCTCTCCAATCAGCTGAAATCTGCCCAATGTAACACAAGTGTGGTCTCCTCTTCTTCATCATTGATCTTGGCACCAAGTATATCCTTCCCTTGTAAATGATAAGATCATTTACAATGGAATATGTCTCATCATGCCCTGTACCATCAATGATCTTCGAAGCCCACTCATCCTTAACATACTCAGCTGAAATCCACTCTCTCCAATCAGCTGAAACCTGCCCAATGTAACACAAGTGTGGTCTCTGAGATAATGCATCAGCAACTATGTTATTTTTCCCTTTCATATATACTATGTCAAAGTCATACACCTGTAGCTTACTAACCCATTTCTACTGTCAGTCATTAAGATCACACTGGTTAAGGAAATTTTTTCGGCTGTTATGATCTGTTTTAACTACAAATTTAGTGCCCACAATATACTGCCTAAACTTGGCCAAAGCATGCATTATGGCCAACATTTCCTTATCATACATGGTATAGCTCTTCTCTGCACCCCTTAATTTTCTACTCTCCAAACATATAGGATGCCTATCTTGCATCAACATAGCACCAATGCCCTCACCCGAAGATAACACTCAAGCTCAAAGTACCTAGAGAAGTCTGGTATAGCAAGAATTTGGCATGAACTCATTAACTATTTGAACTTCTCGAAACACTATTGTGCTTGATCAATCCAAACAAAGACTCTCTTCTTCGTCAAGACTGTAAGAGGTGCTGCCTGCTGTGAGAACCCCTTGACGAAGCGTTTGTAAAACCCACAGAGCCCCAAGATCCCTTAAGCTGGTGAGATTCTTGGGAAGTGACCAATCAACAATAGCTCAGATCTTATCTGGATCAACACGAACACCCTTTGCACTGATAATGTGCCCCAAATACAATAACTCAGTCAAACCAAAAGCACACTTGGACTCCTTGGCATACAAGGACTCCCTCTCTAAAATGTCTAACACAATGCCCAAGTGTCCCAGATGCTTGTCCCAAGTCCTGCTGGCAACCAAAATATCATCAAAGAACACGAGGACAAACCTCCTCAACTAATGCTAGAATACCCTATTCATACAAGACTAAAAAGTAGCAGGAGCATTGGTTAAGCCAAAAGGCATAACCAGGAACTCATAGTATCCACAATGACACCGAAAAAGTTGTCTTCTCCACATCCTACTCCCTAACCCGAATATGATGGTAACCGGATCTCAAGTCTATCTTGGAGAAGAAACACGCTTCGTGCAACTCATCTATAAGCTCATCAATGCGTCCAACTGGATACTAATTTTTGATAGTTCTCTTGTTCAAAGCACAGTAATCAATGCACATACGAAGTGTTCCATCTTGTTTCTTAACCAAAACCACAGAAGACGCAAAAGGGCTTTTGCTTTGCCGAATATGGCCCATGTCAAGCAGCTCCTGAATCGTCTTCTCTATATCATCCTTTAATCTCTTAGGACGCCTGTATGGAGTGATCATGATGGGTTTTGCACCCTCCAACTCTATAATGTGCTCCATGCCCTTGTCCGGAGGTCTCCCGGGTGGTATATCACTAAACACCTTTTTGTGTTTAGTCATCAATCCCTATATGTCTAGAGGATAACTAGGCTTTTGCTGCTCTAAATGTGTAGGCATTAAATGACACTTTGCAACCCACTCCACTTGATCATGGCGGATCAATCTCTCCATACTCCTAAAAGAAATCACCCAAAGACTACATTTTGCTATTCCCCTTAGCACATGTTTCTTGCCATTTACCTCAAACCTCATCTCCATTTTGTGCAAGTTGAGTGTAAACTCTCTAGTGGCATGAAGCCACTTCATGCCTACAACAATGTCCATCTCACCCATACCAACAACATACTAATCAGCTTGGAAATCAAAATCATTCAACCGCAAAGTGAGATTGGAAATCCTCTTGTTACACGTCAAAGTGAAACTATCAGCTACTCTCACTCTGAACCCCTCAAATTCTTTTGTTTGGAGTCCACGTTTGGCAATTAATCCCTCATCAATTAAATTGCAATGTTCTATGAGGACACGTCGCCCCCCCCCAAAAATCCGAGCGTTTCCTAGACAAAGACATCTCGGAGACATCTCAGACACCGCTAGGACTTCAAAGATGTTGGTGTGTCCTTAAGACGTCTAGGAGACTCCTAGTTGTCTCCAATATGTATAATTCTTATACTTATATATGTTTTTATAACTATTTTTTCAAGTACTATATGTATCTCAACACCCTGCCCCCCCCTCGTTGTTATCCCCCCACCGCCCCCAAACTCAAACCCCCCATCCCCAAAATGTGTCCCCCTGTCCTTGTCCCCGAAACCCCATGGAACACTGTTAAATTGTGAGAAGCACGAGTGTCAAGTAAGGTGATCACACGTTGACCTGCCAAGACTCCCCTAATCCTGAAAGAACCCTCTCAGTCAATGCTAAAGAGTTGTGTTGTTGGAGCCTTATCCTCAACCTGCTTTTCTAACTCTTTAGATGCTTTTTCAGCTTCACCATCATCTAGATCAGATTGTTGTGAAATGAACCAACCAATTTTTTTGAGTTTTTCAATGAAGAACTCAATACAACAAGCACCCATTAAGGTTAGCTCAAATCCAAATCAACTGTTGGAATGTAACCCTACTCCAAGAATGTACACCAGGATCCCAATGCTTGGCAAAGTGTAGCATATGGTGTCGGGGATCCTTAGTCTTCAAATAAAGTACAATGCTAGAAAGTAAATGTATGCAACTCGACCATGTATTTCAGCGGGAGCAAGATGACGGCTAAGCCAATCAGTAGTATGATGATTACAATGCAAATACAATAAGTAAATGGGCGGCTTTCCCACCCCTTCTGCTTGTTCAACAGGCAATACAGAAAAGAAAGTGCAATAAAGAAAGACTGGAGCAAGACCGGTCTCTTCCACAATCGTGGGAATTACAATGCAACTTAGCAAGAAATGAAGATAGCTGACAGTACTACTATACAACCTTACAATGAGAGAGAGTTCCTGCCAATAACATTGAATTAGAGATGTCTCAATGCTGCAAATATGGATTATATCTCTACTATCACCAAATGACTCACTCCACAAGAATCCCACTCAAAATGACAAACTTCTACAATCTGATATGATAAACCAGCAACCAGAAAATGCAGACCAGCAACTCCAAAATTCACTAAAATGCTCACAACTGACACAATACTTCATGAAATGACCTGAAACTGAATGCAACTACTTCTAGAACTGATGGCGCCAAATTCCAAGACATGAAACAACATCAAACTAGTGTATATATTTTTGTGCACAACTCCCAAGACAGCCCAGAATGGTACGACCTCAAGAGGGGCGATTTTCTCAAGATAAAATCAACAACTTCAAAATAAAATCTGCAACTCTCCAAAAAGGGTCGCCCCTAGCAGGAAAACTCATTAGTCAAGTACCCAGAACCATACAGAAATTACTCTAAGACTTCTATGCAAAATTGACTTTCAACTATTCTAAACCAGCAAGCTCAAAAATGCTCAAAAATTACTACTAACTCCCTTGAAACTCAATCTATCTTCTTTGGATGAGAAATAGTCTTCAATCAGATAGGTGTTATCTCTCAAACACGAATACTGATCCTTGCTAGGAGGTATGCATTCCTCAAAGCACTTTGCCTGGAATCATTCCTACAACATAACGGTATGGTAGACATGAGATAAAGAAATGAAGAACAAACACCTCCTTATATAGATTTTCAAAAGAGTCTCCAGATGCTTCTAGAAAGTGCACCCAAAGTCCAAGGAGATATTTGAATTTGTGTTGACTTATTTTCCCTCCTTCATGGTGGCGTCCAACTTGAGGGAGACATAAATCTTTTAATAAAATAATAGCCTTTCTCAAAAAGGCGTCCATCTCCACAAGGCAACAATTAAACTTTAGAAATATTAAAATCACCTGCTGATGAGGCGTCCACCCTCAAAGTCCCCTTTTCAAAACAACTTGAAGTTATAACTTTAGGCCAAGGGGTTATCAAGTAAAAATATAATATTATAACTTGAAATAATTCATTTCTCCCAAAAATTGCTGCTTTACGCCAAAACCAAAAATACTCATTGCACTGCCAAAACTAGAAGCCCACTGTGTTTCTGCCAACACGATAACTGCCAAAAATAGAATTTACTAAAAAAAGTAAATTCAAGAAGTTGCTCAGATCAATTTGCATGCGAAATTATTGCAAAGTTTTCGAAAAACCCAGAAAGAATCCTATGATGAGCCCTGCTGGCTCTCAGCTCAAAACCCTTATTTTCTTAAGTCTTTATGTGTTATTTAATTGTTTAGAGAATGTTTGATAGACAGAAGAGAAGGGGCTCTAATTTCTTCAAAAAGAAAGTACAGAAGATATTATTTAACTCCAACAAATAGATTGAGAATGATAAAAATACCGAAATATCTCCAGATTATTTAATTAAAGATATAAGCCAGTTTGACAGTCGGAAATGAAGAATTCAAGCAAATAAGCTCGCCCAAGCTCCAAATCTGGATTCTCCCACTCAGAAATGAGATACAATGGCCTGGTAGTAGTAGACGCCAAAGTAGAAGCACAAAGAAGAGCAAAGAGGAAGGCGTTTTATCAAGTTCCCTTCACACGCCTTTTCCAGAGAAGCACAAAACCCAAGGCAAAAAGTACGGCCGAGTCAACTGCTGAAGAAACAAAGATGATAACTGAAGAGTTGCTGAAGAGGACGCCTCATGATGAAGAAACCCTCATTTATTTGTAAACAATAAGAAATCTGAATATATAAAACCTCTATCTGTATCTGTAGAACCTCTGTGTGAAGCTCTCAACTGTACTGATTCAGCTGATCTTTCATAGCCTCAAAAGCACTCAACGCTGAAGAGTTATCGTTCCTCAATGGACAAATGTTCAAACCCTGGTCACAGGAGAATGCACAGGAGAAAATAGCACAAGGCAAAGTGAAATTGTCAAAAGATGATTTTCTATTGCCAGAGAAATGCTTTATACCCAATTGGCACGCATTTCAAGAAAAAATACGCCTTTTTCAATCATTAAAATCTTTTAATATTGTATTAAGTCTTTTTCAATAGTTTCCACTTAATACTTGAGCGCACCTTTTTAATATTTTAAGTCATTAAAATATTAAATCCCCTTTTGAACATTTTAAGTGATATAAAATATATTAAAGTCGATGTGACTTTAATAAAAAAGGCATTAAGTTAAATAATTAACTTAATCACTTAAAATTCCATAATTGGCTCAAAACTCAGAATATTCCCGTGCCGTCAGAAGCTGTGGACTCCTGAAATGCCAACCCCTGCTGTGAACCAGTCACTGAGCTCTGAAAACCAAAACGATCAAACTCTCCAGAAAGTATCACTGACCCTCTAACCAATCTGGCTAGCCCACAAGGGTCCAATAAAGGGCTAACACACTATTCCCGAGAATTGTCTAGCGAGGGGACATCACAGAGAGGTGATCAAAATCCTTTTCCCACCATTTCCGTTTGCAGAATAGGAGGAGGAATTAGATTGGGATAATATGGCGAACAGGGCAGGAGAAAGTTCTCACAGGAATCCTTGGGATGATGAGGACAGAGAAGCTAAAGACGTGCTCAGAGGTATGGTTGCAGGGCAAGAACAGGTGGCGACTATTCTTCAACAACTCGGCACGAATGTTCAAACTTTGACAATTAATAGGGCTCATAGTTTGGATCCAGATCGTGATGGTAGTATTCACAAAGAGCCTCAGAGAGTCATAGCTCCAGCACGCACCTTTGAGAGAGCTACATGTCCTACTTTTACCAGAGATGATGCTGAGGAAGTGGACGAAGTTGAACAGGGTGGCGAGATTAATTTTGCAGATAACATTATGGCTATGCATGATGAGTGGGATAATTTGCCACCGAGAGTTAAGGAGCACCTTAACTTCGACAGATTCATGAGCCAAAAGAGAGAACACACCAGAAGCAGGAATGATAGGCGGCCTAGATACAAGCATAATGATCTTAGACAGGCTACCAATAAGCTTATCTTGGCGAACTTTGATGGCAGTGGTAGAGTTACAGCACGTGCCTGGGTTAGTAAGTTTGACACATTCTTGACACTATGCCCCATGCCCGAGGAGGATGCCATTCGTTTTGCAGCACTTCACCTTGATGGCGTGGCACATGACTGGTGGATACATGGTATGGCTACTCTTCATCATGACAGGATTACCTCGTACCAGGAGTTTACTGATAGACTGGTAGAGAGATTTGACAGAAGGGATCCTGAGCTATTCTTCAGAGATTTGGCACAACTGAAACAGTTAGGTAGCTTGGAATCGTACATTGGTGAATTCCAAAGACTATTTGTGATGGTGACAGGGATCTCAGAAAGAAGGCTGATCATATTGTTCATTGAGGGTCTTTTTGAGCCCATGAAAGGTTGGATAAAAGCATTTGATCCACCTACTTTACCGGAAGCAATGAGGAAAGCTCGCAGCATGGAGCTGGCTACACCTCGTAAGCCATTTGGCTCAAAACCTACTACCTCATACACGAAGAATAAATCAGATCCAAAGAAGGCTGATAATGCAGATCAAAAGAAGAAATTTACAGCCCCTTTTGATCGAGAAACAATGAATGATTTACCAAGAAGGAAACTTTGTTTTTACTGCAAAGGTCCGTATGACTTTAATCATGACTATCCCCTCAAACCCAAAGGGCAAAACAAGCACATGGAGTGGTTTTATGAGGGAGAAGCATTGACTGATTTTTCTGATCAGCAAGCTCCAATTTATGATACAGATGGAGAAGAGTCAGAAAATGAGGCAGAAATTGTAGTGGAAACAGAACTAAAGGAGGCTCATATGTCTAGCATGCAGAAAGAGGGTTCTTTCAGACTCCGTGGGATCCTAGCTGGTCAAAGGGTCATATCTCTTCTAGATACAGGTGCAACCCACAACTTCATCGATTCACGATTAGTGGAGAAGCGTGGAATTCAAACTCAGCAGTTTGAAGGCATACGTGTGAAGGTTGCAGATGGATACACTCTCCACTGTGAGAGGATGATACCTGACTTGCCTTTGAAACTTAACAATTTTGAGTTCAAGGCAGATTTTTATGTTGTAAACATGGGAGGAACGGATATAGTTCTTGGCATGAAGTGGCTTCATGCAATAGGAGAGTTCATGCTTAACTTGCGTGACATGGAGATGAAATTCAACATTGATGGCACAAATCATATTCTAAAAGCCATCAAGGACAGCAACCTTAGAGAAATTTCACTCCGGAGAATGGAACGTTTGATTCGTAATGATATGGTAGAGTGGGCTGCTGAGTGCAAGCTAATGCCTTCACAGTTGGAGCAGCAAGCTTCTTCTTACCATCCAAATGTGCAGGAACTTCGAATCAAACATGCGAAGGTGTTCAATGCAATTCCACCAGGCAGACCTCCTGATAGAGGTATTGAGCATATTATAGAGCTGGATGAGGGCACGAAACCGATTATGATTACTCCTTACCGGCACCCCAAGCGTTTAAAAGATGAGATTGAGAAAACTATTAAGGAGCTTTTAGCTATGGGGCACATTAGGCCGAGTAAGTCACCCTTTGCTTCATCAGTTGTTTTGGTGAAGAAAAAGGATGGTACACTCAGGATGTGTATTGACTACAAAATG
The DNA here is from genome assembly GCA_007115665.2 of Sequoiadendron giganteum. Lineage (NCBI taxonomy): Eukaryota > Viridiplantae > Streptophyta > Pinopsida > Cupressales > Cupressaceae > Sequoiadendron > Sequoiadendron giganteum. Next base: position 974,960,182 of record CM021100.1, on the reverse strand, counting down.
CTCAATAGGAAGACAATAAAGAACAGGTATCCTATCCCCCGGATAGATGAGTTGATAGACGAGCTTCATGGAGCTTGCTACTTCTCAAAGATTGATTTGAGAACAGGTTATCACCAGATCAGAGTCCAAGAGGAGGACATAGAGAAACCTGCGTTCAGATGTCAGTGTGGACACTTTGATTTCTTGGTTATGCCATTGGGTTAACCAATGCTCCAGCCACGTTTCAGTCTACAATGAACAGGGTTTTCCATCCTCACTTGAGGAAATTTGTATTGGTGTTCTTCGACGACATCCTGGTTTATAGCAAATCATGGGAGGAACACATGGTTCACTTGGATGAGGCACTGAGTATACTTGACAGGGAGTCCTTGTACGCCAAGGAGTCCAAGTGTGCTTTGGGCATGGCAAAGCTTTTATATCTGGGACACATCATCAGCGGTGCAAGAGTCACCATGGATCCAGAGAAAGTTCGAGCCATCATCAATTGGCCTACACCTGAGACATTGACACAGCTCAGGGGATTTGTAGGATTGTGTGTCTTCTATCGTCGGTTTGTTAGTGGGTTCTCGCGGCATGCTGCGCCACTAACTGATCTGACTAAGAAGGGTGCTTTTGTGTGGACACCATTGGCACAAGCGTGCTTTGAGAAGTTCAAACTTCTCATGACTACGTGTCCAGTTTTGGCTCTACCGGACTTCACTAAACCCTTTGAGTTACATTGCGATGCCAGTGGTGAGGGTATTGGTGCAGTTATCATGCAGGATCGACACCCTATAGCTTTCGAGAGCAGAAAGCTAAGAGGTCCTGAACGGAGTTATAGTATCTATGATAAGGAAATGTTGGCCATCATGCACGCCATGGCCAAATTCAGGCAATACTTGATTGGTTGTAAATTCACTATGAAAACCGATCATAATAGTCTGAAGCATTTTCTTGGACAGCGAGATCTTAATGAAAGGCAACAAAAATGGGTCAGCAAGCTTCAGTCCTACGATTTTGACATCTCCTATGTCAAGGGCACTCAGAATGTGGTTGCTGATGCTTTATCTCGCCATCCTCACTTGAGCTCTATTACACTGGTTTCAGAGGACTGGAGACATCTGATAGTAGCAGAGTATGCTAAGGACCCATGGGCTTCTAGCATAGTAGATGGATCAGTACAGGATGACAGGTATACACTTGTAGATGACCTTATCATCTACAAAGGGAGGATTTTATTGGTCCCAGGTTCTGAGATGAGGGACAGGGTTTTGAGGTCATTCCATGATTCACCCATGGCAGGACATCCCGGTTACTTTAAGACCTATAGGCAGGTACGGGAGAGATTCTCTTGGAAGGGTCTCAAGTCTTATGTTCTCCAGTATGTCAGGGAATGTCTTGTTTGTCAGCAGAACAAGCAAAAGCACACATACCCTGCAGGTTTACTCCAGCCGCTTCCTATTCCTGAGAGGAAGTGGGATTGTTTGTCCATGGACTTCGTCACGAGCTTGCCAAAAGCTCAAGGGAAGGACAGTATTTTCGTGGTGGTAGATCGATTGACGAAATATGCACACTTTTTCGCAATCAGGCTTCACGGTTTGCCTCGCAGTATAGTCAGTGACAGGGACAGCAGGTTTATGAGTAACTTCTGGTAGGAGTTATTCAAACTTTGCGGGACAGAGCTCACCCCGAGTACCAGCTACCACCCCCAGACAGATGGGCAGACTGAGATCGTCAACAAATGGGTGGAAGGGTACTTGCGAAATTATAGTTCAGGGCAGCAGAAGGCATGGGTGAGGTGGTTATACCTTTGTGAGTATTGCTACAATACCAACCATCACATGAGCATCCAGATGACACCTTACCGAGCATTATATGGATATGATGCTCCGAGCTTTCTAGACTTATTGCTGAGTGACAGTAGAGTTCCCAGTGTTGGTGATTTATTACAGGAGAACCAGGATATTATGAGAGCACTTAGGGAAAATATACAGAAAGCCCAAAATCAGCAAAAGCAATATGCTGATCAGAGACGAGTAGAGCAGTCTTTCGAGATCGATGATTTGGTGTACCTGATGCTTCAGCCTTATAGGCAGTCCACCCTTCGTAAGAAGGGCTCCAAGAAACTTAAGCCGCGATACTATGGGCCGTTCAGAGTTGTCAGACGTGTCCGTCAAGTGGCTTATGAGTTAGATCTTCCGGTGGACAGTAGGGTTCACAACGTGTTCCATGTGTCGTGTCTCAAAAAGGCGTTGGGACAACACGTAATTCCTTCTATTGATTTGCCACCCCTGGATGATGAGGGGAAACTGGTTTTGATACCTGAGACCATTCTGGACTCCAGAGAGCATCATCTTCGGAGGCGGGCTATCAGGGAATACTTGGTTAAGTGGAGGGATCTACCAGCAGAGGATGCTACTTGGGAGAGCGACAGTATTCTTCCGCATCCGGCTTTGAGTTTGCTTGTGGACAAGCAAATTCGGGGAGGGCGAGCTGTGATGTCCCCTCGCTAGACAGTTCTCGGGAACAGTGTGTTAGCCCTTTATTGGACCCTTGTGGGCTAGCCAGATTGGTTAGAGGGTCAGTGATACTTTCTGGAGAGTTTGATCGTTTTGGTTTTCAGAGCTCAGTGACTGGTTCACAGTTGGCATTTCAGGAGTCCACAGCTTCTGACGGCACGGGAATATTCTGAGTTTTGAGCGAGTTATGGAATTTTAAGTGATTAAGTTAATTATTTAACTTAATGCCTTTTTTATTAAAGTCACATCGACTTTAATATATTTTATATCACTTAAAATGTTCAAAAGGGGATTTAATATTTTAATGACTTAAAATATTAAAAAGGTGCGCTCAAGTATTAAGTGGAAACTATTGAAAAAGACTTAATACAATATTAAAAGATTTTAATGATTGAAAAAGGCGTATTTTTCTTGAAATGCGTGCCATTTGGGTATAAAGCATTTCTCTGGCAATAGAAAATCATCTTTTGACAATTTCACTTTGCCTTGTGCTATTTTCTCCTGTGCATTCTCCTGTGACCAGGGTTTGAACATTTGTCCATTGAGGAACGATAACTCTTCAGTGTTGAGTGCTTTTGAGGCTGTGAAAGATCAGCTGAATCAGTACAGTTGAGAGCTTCACACAGAGGTTCTACAGATACAGACAGAGGTTTTATATATTCAGATTTCTTATTGTTTGCAAATAAATGAGGGTTTCTTCATCATGAGGCGTCCTCTTCAGCAACTCTTCAGTTATCATCTTTGTTTCTTCAGCAGTTGACTTGGCCGTACTTTTTGCCTTGGGTTTTGTGCTTCTCTGGAAAAGGCGTGTGAAGGGAACTTGATAAAACGCCTTCCTCTTTGCTCTTCTTTGTGCTTCTACTTTGGCGTCTACTACTACCAGGCCATTGTATCTCATTTCTGAGTGGGAGAATCCAAATCTGGAGCTTGGGCGAGCTTATTTGCTTGAATTCTTCATTTCCGGCTGTCAAACTGGCTTATATCTTTAATTAAATAATCTGGAGATATTTCGGTATGTTTATCATTCTCAATCTATTTGTTGGAGTTAAATAATATCTTCTGTACTTTCTTTTTGAAGAAATTAGAGCAAATTCACATTTTATGAGCAATTATGATGTGCGCCCCTTCTCTTTTGTCTATCAAACATTCTCTAAAAAATTAAATAACACATAAAGACTTAAGAAAATAAGGGTTTTGAGCTGAGAGCCAGCAGGGCTCATCACAAATCCGCAATCCAAACTCCAAGATTCCAAAAGCAAGCCTCTGAAAAATGCAGAAACATCCCCCTAGATGATAGGAAACCCTAATTACTACTTTTGAGTAGCCTACAGGTCTATGGAATAGGAACTTGCTATCTCTATCACTCACAATGTTTTTCGGCAACCCATCTAATTTAAACACCTCATGAAAAAACAAATCTACAACTTGAGCTGCTGAAAATGAACTAGTAATTGCAAAGAAGTGAGCAAACTTGGTTAATTTATCCACCACAACATAGATAAAGTCTTTGTCTTGAGTCTTAGGCAACCCCATGATGAAGTCCATTGATATGCTTTCCCATTTTTGATCGGGTATTGGTAGTGGTTACAGCAACCCAACTGGAAATGTATGCTCATTCTTGTTCATTTGGCAAATGTGGTACTCGATGTAGCACAAAACCTCTTCTTTCAACCCCTTCCATGAAAACCTTTCACGGATCTACCTATTGGTCTTGAAATAACCTTCACGACCAGCAAGTGCAATGTCATGGAAAGTCTGAAAAATCTTCTTTTTGAGCTTCGAATCGGCCACCAACAGGATCCTCCCTTTATAATGTATCAATCCATCAACCACCTTGTACCTTTCATCATGAAAAGTACCCTCCTTGATAGTGCAACTGCTAATTTTTTTGAATTTTTCAATGAACTCAATACAACAAGCACCCGTTAAGGTTAGCTCAAATCCAAATCAACTGCTCGAATGTAACCCTACATAAGGAATGTACACCGAGATCCCAGTGTTGGGCAAGGTGTGAGAATATGACGTCGGGGATCGTTAGTCTTCAAATCAAGAAAGTACAATGCTGGAAAGTAAATGTATGCAACTCGACCGCGTATTTCAACGGGAGTAAGATGACGGCTAAGCCAATCAGCAGTATGATGATTACAATGCAAGTACAATAAGTAAATGGGCAGCTTGCCAACCCCTTCCGCTTGTTCAGTGGGCAATACAAAAAAGAAAGAGTAGTAAAGAAAGACTAGAGCAAAACCAGTCTCTTCCACAATCGTGGGAATTACAATGCAACTTAGCAAGAAAAGAAGATAGCTAACAATACTATTGTACAGCCTTACAATGAGATAGAGTTCCTGCCAATATCACTGAATTAGAGATGTCTCAATGCTGCAAATATCAATTATATCTCTCCTATCACCAAATGACTCACTCCACAAGAATCCCACTCAAAATGACAAACTTCTACAATCTAACATGACAGACCAGCAACTAGAGAATACAGACCAGCAACTCCAAAATCCACTAAAATGCTCACAACTGACACAATACTTCATCAAATGACCTGAAACTGAATGCAACTGCTTCTAAAAATGATGGTGCCCAATTCCAAGACATGAAACAACATCAAACTACTGCATATATTTTTGTGCACAACTCCCAAGACAGGCCAAAATGGTACGGACTCAAGAGGGGCGGTTTTCTCAAGATAAAATCAGCAACTTCAAAATAAAATCTGCAACTCTCCAGGAAGGGTCGCCCCTAGCAAGAAAACTCATTAGTCAAGTACCCAGAACCATACAAAAATTACTCTAACTTCTATGCAAAATTGACTTTCACCTATGCTAAACCAGCAAATTCAAAACTGCTCAAAATCTACTACAAACTCCCTTGAAACTCAATCTATCTTGTTTGGATGAGAAATAGTCTTCAATTAGATAGGTGTTCTCTCTCAAACACAAATATTGATCCTTGCTAGGAGGTATGCATTCCTCGAAGCACTTTGCTTGGAATCATTCCTGCAACATAACAGTATGGTAGACATGAGATGAAGAAATGAAGAACAAACACCTCCTTATATGGATTCTAAAAATAGTCTCCAGATGCTTCTAGAAAGTGCGCCCAAAGTCCAAGGAGATATTTTAGTTTGTGTTGACTCATTTTCCCTCTTACATGGTGGCATCCAACTTGAGGGAGACAAATCTTTTAATAAAATAATAGCCTTTATCAAAAAGGCGTCCATCTACACAAGGCAACAATTAAACTTTAGAAATATTAAAAGCACCTCCTAATGAGGCGTCCACTCTCAAAGTCCCCATTTCAAAAAAAATAGATGTTATAACATTAGGCCAAGGCGTTAGATTTTTTTAGATCCAAAATGTAATAAGCAGAAAAAATGCAACACATGAGACAAAGAACACAACAAGATACCCTCGGAAAACCCTCCTACTCAATGGAGAAAAACCCAGCAAGAAATGATCTCTCTTATATATATATCAGATGAATAAGAGCAGAAATCTACTTACAACTCATGCCTTATACAAGGCTGAATCTCATGCAATAAATAGTAGCACCTCTCCTTGATGCAAAGACACAAATCAATATATTTCTTCTTGAAATCTGATCTGTTGTTAAGAGATAGTAATATGTTGTTGAAGGGAGAACTTTTTCTCTATAGAAATGCGAATTGAAGAGAGAGTGAATTGATGATCGAATGAATGATCTTCACCTTGTATATATACAAATTGGGGAGACCTCTTCTCTAGGTCGGCCTCTAGAGAAAATAGAAATATATAAAATATAATTTGTGACACAAGACTGACCAGCCTTGGAGATTAATTATCTTAGTTTTTACTTAGGAGAAAATATCTCCCTAAGCTATAAACACTAACACTCCCTCTTATTTAGGGAGGTATTTTCCAGATATCCTCTTCATGAAGTCTCTCAACATGATGCCCACAATGGCTACACCCATTTGTGGAAAGTAGTTCATCACAGAGTCTCTCAACATGACGTCCACCATGGCTATGCCCATGTGTGGAAAGAAACACATGTACAAGTGTCCATCACGGAGTCTCTCAACGTGATGTCATCATGGAGTCTCTCAACATGACGTCCACCATGGCTACTCCCATGTGTGGAAAGAAACACAAGAACAAGGGTCCATCACGAAGTCTCTCAACGTGATGTCGTTATGGAGTCTCTCAACATGACGTCTCATCTCAGTCTCAGAGATGAACAAGGGCTTGCACCTCATATTTCTCCGTCTCAGAGAAATATACACTACAAGGGCTTTCACCTCATATTTCTCCGTCTCAGAGAAATATACGCTGCCAGGGCTTTCACCTCATATTTCTTCGTCTCAGAGAAATATACATTACAACAAATCTTCATGATGATGTGACTCCCTTCGAAGCTCCAAGTACTTGTATCAACCTCCTGACCTCATTGTCCAACATCGCCTGCAATGCTAGCCTTAGAGGAACGGTTTCCAATGCACACTTCCAGCACTACTGACATGCAAGAGTTTAGGACTGTCATTCTCGACCTCATCCCAGATCACACTATTCTGAATACGTTTGCGGAGCTACCAATGTCAAATCCAGATTGACTGTCTTGTGCAATTTTGTTCTCTGCAGCTAAAGAGGTCTTCCAAACATTGCAACCCACTTGGCTGACACCTTAACTTCTTCTCAGTGAGTCACAAAACTCCCTCTTGATCCCTGCCTCAACACAAAGATTACAAAAATCCTTAGGAAATGAACTTCCCTCCATTGATGGGACTTAGAACCTTCGTCCTTTTCTTGGACATGATCTCAACTTGAGTCTTGAATTCTCATAATTTAACTCCCTCTGAATGTCATTTCCTCCTCATCAAAGAAACTGATCGCAAATTCTCCATCCAAGGCTGACCCAACCTTGTGCCTTCGAGAGTTATGCACCACCAGCTCAAACCCAAGGCTGCAAGCAATGGCTCCATGTTTGTTCATTTCTTCAGCAAGTATGACTTCCTCAACGGATGCATCAAGCTCTTTCTCCCCTTGAATTCCTTATGCAATCCATCATCATCCTTTTTTTCCTCGATCCGTCCTAGAAGCATTTTAGAGAGATTAATAATAGTTCATAGAATTAAACTATCCCAAAGAGGAATACCAATGCTAGAAGCATACATGATTCACTATTTCCCAATTTTATTGCATGAATTATTATTAACTACATAAAATTCATGATCATTATTCAAACGTACAAACATAAAATACTTATCTCTTTATTGATTTTGTTGCAGCCATTTTACTCTTCCTGACAACCATCATCTTCACCCGATGATGTACCCTATATTCACATGAAGCAAACACCTACAGCTCTAGAACATTTCAACAAACTCCTGGAGACACACATAGCCATAGTTAGAATGTTTGGAATCTCCAATAAAGAATATGTTCAGCAGATACAAGCTCCAACATGAGGCAAATGTAATTCCAAACACCCCTTTTATATGACTCTTCTTTGCTGTCTCCAAGGTTGGCTTATTGAGATGATGTCTTTAGCCTCTAAACGTTTGATATTATTCTCCCTCTGCTTGTCTTCTAGCGGTGATGAGTTCACCTAGGCGACATGAGCACCAAATAGAGATCCACGCACTGACTTAGTGCCTTCTTTCAATGTCAACAACCAGGACAAATCGCAATCCTCCTTCAATGATTGTCGCGCCAGCAAACTCAAAGCTCCCCTAGTGAAATGAATATCAAAATGTCAAGGCACTAATATTTATGAGCGGCTAAGAAGTTGCGAGAGCTGCTTTCCTCGGTGATGCTTAATTTCCTCTAACTTTTCAAACCCATGACTTCCTTCACTGCCTCCGTGTATCATTTGCATTAATAGATATGAATTGTTGATAGCTACAAAGACAACTCTGTCAATATATCATTCTTGCGATGCCTTGGGTGATTGATAATCAATCTCTCAAACCATATCCTAAATGGTTCTCTTTTAATTCCCGTCAATATCCTTCCTTGTTCTAGCGCCAATATGACAACATTCAGATTTGTCTTCTACCGGCTGCTTAAGGAGCTGAGTACCTGCTAGGTGGAAAAGAACCCGATAAGAAGCTTCAACTTCCCATGATTCAATGAAAGCACACTAGTAGAGGCGTCTGATTTAATCCTTGCGACTCCAAATTAAATTCTACTTGTCTTTGACAATTCTAATCAGATCCTTTCTTAGACCGGCTCTGATACCATGTTAGTTTTTCTTAGATCAAAAATGTAATAAGCAGAAAAAATGCAACACATGAGACAAAGAACACAACAAGATACCCTAAGAAAACCCTCCTACTCGAGGGAGAAAAACCTAGCAAGAAACGATCTCTTATATATATATATATATATCAGATGAATAAGAGCAGAAATCTGCTTACAACTCGGGCCTTATACAGGGAGGAATCTCATGCAATAAATAGTAGCACCTCTCCTTGATGCAAAGACACAAATGAATATATTTCTTCTTGAAATCTGATCTGATGTTAAGAGATGGTAATCTACTGCTGAAGGGCGAACTTCTGCTTTGTAGAAATGCAAATTGAAGAGAGAGTGAATTGATGATCAAATGAATGATTTTCACCTTGTATATATACAAATTGGAGCGACCTCTTCTCTAGGTCGACCTCTAGAGAAAATAGAAAAATATAAAACATAATTTGTGACACAAGGCTGACCTGCCTTGGAGATTAATTATCTTAATTTTTACTTCGGAGAAAATATCTCCCTAAGCTATAATCACTAACACAAGGGGTTATAAAGTAAAAATATAATATTATAACTTGAAATAATTCATTTCTCCCAAAAATTGCTCATTTAGGCCAGAAACAAAAATACTCATTGCATTGCCAAAAGTAGAAGCCAAGGATAACTGCCAGAAATAGAATTTACTAAAAATAGTAAATTCGGGAAGTTGCTCAAATCAATTTGCATGTGTAACCATTGCGAAGCTTTCAGAAAACCCAAAAAGAATCCGCAATCCAAACTCCAAGATTCCAAGAGCAAGCCTCAGAAAAATGCAGAAACATCCCCCTAGATGATAGGAAACCCTAATTACTGCTTCCGAGTAGCCTACGGGTCTTTGGAATAGGCTAACGGCCATTGCAAAGATTATTGCTGAGAAGGGGACATTACATGCTGATCTGAATTTTCTGAATTAGATTCATCAACATACTACCACTCCATTTAATTTTCCTTGGCCTTCAAAGCACACTTATGACCTTTTTCCCAAGGCCCCTTACATTTGTAGCATAATTTCTTTCTCCTTAAGTCATTCATGGTTTCATCATCAAGTTTAACTACTAGTTTTTTTTTGCTGATCTGAAATTCTTGGACGAAACCTGCTATACTTGCTAGAAGAGAAAGTTTTTTGTGGTAACTTGCTTTTTGGAGCAGCACGCTCCATGCTTCATGCCATCCTCATGGCCTCCTAAAGAGTGGGTGGTTAAAATGCCTTGATCCAACCACACAAGGGCTCCAAAAGTCACTCACTAAATAGGATCACCAATCTTCGTTCTATGATACTAGGAACCATCACAGAAAACCTCTGAAACTCTGCAATATAGGACTCCAAAGTGCCAACCTGCTTGAGTTGAGATAGCTCCCTGAAATACAACTTTGGGTCCTTACGATCCAAGCGTTCGATGAGTTTTTTAGTAAACTCATCGTAGGTGGTAATAAGATTGTGATGAAGTGTCACCATACCATGATACCACCACTCATGTGCTAGACCATCCATGTGTAGTGTGGTGAATTTAATCGCATCCTCCTCTAGCATAGGTCTCAAAGAAAGATAATTGTCCAATTTATGGACCCAAGACCTCGCAACACATCTGTCACTACCATCAAAATGTGGCAAGGTAACCTTGATTACAACCTACTACAAATCTCGAGGACCTTGTGGTGCCCTGTGCTCTATCCTAACAATACCACCAACTCTATGCCTCTTCTGATTCAAGAACTGCTCTAGAGTCTGTTGGTGTTTCAATTCGCACCTGTGGAATGCAGATTAAAAACGGACAGCTAGGCACAGTTGAATTGCTCTTCAAATTAGGAGGAGAATCTCCCTCTTCGCTGATGATGCTTAAAAGAAGAGAATACTAAACTATTGCCAATAATTTTTGTTCTCAGCTAAGAGCACAAGGTTATAAAACTCCTTGCGTCGTAGCTGAGGTTTTCTCTTTTCCAGAACTTCAACTACAACTAAGCCTAAACTAAAGACACTTTTGATAACTTAAGTAAATTCAAAGCTTGAGAATTAGAAGTAAACGAGTAATGATTTGATAACACAAAAGCTCAAATTAACTTACTCCCAGATCACACCTAAAGACTCATTGTACTTATGAGATGTAAAATGAAATAAAGATTACATAAGAAAAACATATATGACAAAATACTGAAAGAGATTGAGATAGTAGATCAGAGCAAAGTACGCATGAGATTTCCTTCCTCAAATTTCCAATAGCAATTACACTTCTGGGATAGCAGATTGTACCAACAGACAGGCTTACAATGTGCGATCAAACCAAATTACACTTTCCACAAATTGAACATTAACTGAACCATAATTTGTAGCAAAGCTAGGCTTGCAAACTTGCTCTCACACAAAGTGAACAGACACTGAATAACAAAGTTGCGGCAAAAATAGGCTTAGCAATTTGTAATCACAATAACGGTTAAAAAAGAATGGATAATGTTGCCCTTATTTATACACAATTAAGGAATAGGTAACCCTAAAATCTCCTTGCTTTAAGCTAACTAGACTTGCCAACTTGCAAGCTTCATTTCTAAAAACACAAGATAACTAACTAACCACCTGCTTAAAAAAAAAAAGCAGGGAAAGTTCCAACTACATTTGATATTTCCATTTTACAAAGAATAGATAAGCATGAGAAGAGAATAGCAAGTTAAACTCGAAAAAGCCATTGAGTTAACTGTTGCTTTTACTTCTATGCTTGGAAATCTTCACTGCCCCAAAAAGATGACTTACTCATTGATAATTTGGGAAACTATATCCTCCAAAAAGCTAGTAACAGCCTCTTTGTCAGGAGTAATGAGACTATCCAGAGCAATATTCTGCTTTTCCAATATCTCTTCACCATCTACAATCAACTTAAAAAATTCCTTTACCTCTTACGCTACTTTATCAAATTTTGTTGACATTGTGGCAACATGATTCATCTTGCCGACAATAGGATCACTGCTAAAACTGTCACGAACAAGATTCTGAAACTTTCTTTGCACTTCGCCGAAATCAAAGAAAGTGTCATTATCATGACGATAATGACAAGGGATCTATGACACAAACGTGCTTATGAACTTGAGGACATTAGCAACCTTTTGTCTATATTTAGCCAATTCTACAGATATTCTCTCATAGGTTTTTACTTTGAAGAGGTGTTGTTCTCTCCAAGCAAAAATCTTCTTATGTTCTTTTCAAATGACTAAATCATAAGTCGTCCTCAAGTCGGAAATGATGATCTCATGCATTGGTTTCACTTCTACCATATACTGCTCAAACCCCTGAATCCCTTGGCGAGGATCATGGGCATTATACCTCAATTGGTACATCTCTGCAAGTATAAATCTGCCCCTGGCAATGAATTCCTCTATCCAATCTCGCACATGTTTCCCGTATATGATCAACTAACTCAACTGATGCTGGTCTGTCGGTGACTCCAGAATCTAAGGAAGCAACAAAGTGGCCTGTGAAGTGCCATGAATGAGATTGGAAATATAATGTTGTAGTTGTTGATTCTCAGCCTTGAGGGCTGCCTTATCTTCTCCATCTTTGAGCACTCGCTCCTTCAGATTATCTACCACAACCTCGAAGAGATTCACATCACTATCTCGGGTACTTTTACCGAGATTGGCCTTGGCAACCTTGAAGTCATCAATCTCAACCTCATCAACGTTCTTGTCCTCTGGAGGTGTAGCAGTTTCTAGGATAATCTCGCCATCAGAACGCTCTTCATGTGAACTCGCTTCTTAGGTTTCTTTATTGGTGTGTCTTGCTAGACGCTATCAAGTTTTGGTAAGTTCAACTAATAAGAAGGCTTCCTCCTCTTCCTGCACAAGATGTTCTCAAACCAAACAAGGAGTCTTTGCTAACTTCTATGGCAGGCTCGGTTCCATTTCCATCAACCCTCCTGATGAATCAATATGTGTTGAGACATTGCGAACTGGTGAATCAACTTCTGAATCTATACGAATGGGAGAAAGCTTCGGTGATGGAGGAGAAACAAGAGATGAGGGCACCACTTTAGCTTGTGGTGTTGATTCTACTGGAGCTTTCAATGCATCTGCTGGATATTCCTACTGAATCCAAATGGGAGACTTCACCTTTTCCTTTGAACTCCTCAACATTCTGCTAATCTTCGTACCTTCTGGAGGAATGCTCATAGCCTTCACTCTTGGTTTTGGTTTAGAAGAAGAAGGTAGGGATGGCTGGATTACTAGCGGCTCTACAACTGGGGCAGCTACCTTCCACGTTCTTTTACTGCTCAAGAATATCCTACTATTCTTGACAATTCGGCTTGTTTTTTCCTCGATTGAGGTGTTCTCTTTGGTGGGCCAATTAATTTGTGGAAGTGGTCGTCGATCGACCTAATCTTTGGCATACATGGGAAGTAGGACTTCCCCATCATCATCTAACAAACCTTCCACATCCTTTGATAGGATAGCAGCCATCTGTTGAAGGGTAAATCTGTTGTAATTGCACTTGCGCACTTTGAACTCATCCACACAATTAGCCCAAAAATATTCAACTGTAGGCACATGTGCATGATTCTGACAAACACGCAATGCAAAATACCACGAGGATCATATGGACGCCTTTCATTGAGAAACTTGAGGCCAAATTTTGGCATTTCATCACTCATCAATTTGGCATCAACTAATGATCTACATTTGCCGATCCCAATCGAGAAGTTGAATGTAGTCTTGCACCTGTTATGCAAAAATGTGTGAACTTCGTATACTTGCCTTAAAAATTCCATGAACACTACCTCATCCATTGGATATCATGGTAGCATAACTGGATCACTTGAGAAGCCATATACCTTGATGTAGGAGAGCGTGGGAAATTGGATAAACCAATCAGCCCACTCCGCCATTGTCGATCTAGCATTTGCTGAAATTCGTACATGCAACTCATTATCTAAATCACACACCGTATGCATCAAGAATACATCAGTCACCCGCCTGTAATGTCGTTGACATTCTGAAAACGCCAACTATGGGTAATGATAATACACATGTTGAGTACCCAAAGTTCCAATGACATTCAAACCTCTAAATTTGCCTTGAAAGGCCATTAGATATACGAGATAACATATCATGTGAAACTCATAGACATTGTAGAACTCTGTCATCTGACGGTGGAAACTATCACTAATCAAAGCTGGCTAGTCATAATGTTCTGTTCTATCAATAATCTGGGAAATGATGTAAAACATCCAAGGCTGAAATTTATTTGCCTCTACTTGACCTATGACACAGTTGAGCAAAGTGATTATAGCTGTGATTTCTTCCTTGAACTCACCACACCCAATATTCCTTAGCAAAGTATTTTGCTTCTCTTTCAGCCACTTTTGCGCAACTCTTTTTCGATATTTATCCTTTTGCTCATACCACACCTATTCACATTCTTCAATCAAAATGACGAAGATTTTTGTACATGCTAGTATTGAGAAACATTTCTCAACATAATCCGGCCTGAGGCTGCAAATAGTACGCCCATCTGCTGATTGGATTTCTCGTGTAGTTGGATTGTAATGCTTAACACAAGCAATTACAAATTCAAAGCTCTGCATGGAAATGGGAATTGAAGCTGCTACAAGCAACCCAGAATGACCAAGATTCTCGACTGCAATGTTTCCTGCATCTTCCAAAGCACACAAATCAAGCATTGGAACCACATGATACAAATCAGTTTCGAATGTTCTCAGGTAATCATGGAGCAACACTGATTTGGTCCTGATTTCTATTGGAGAATATTCCATGTCTAAAATCTTGAATTTTGACTGTAAACACACCTATGTTCAGAAAAGGTTTGCACAAACTGTTGAAAATAAATTGCTGATTTTTCTCCAAAAAGCGGATTCTCGAAAAAAAACTGAGACCTGGGTTTTGTAGACAATCACCATCTAAAGGAACCCAAAACATCAGATTCCGAAAAAGAAGAGGGCTTCCAGAAAAAGCATTGAAAAAACAAAATTTTGAAAAAATAAACTTTCTCAAATCTTCAAGAGGAGCAAAAAGTAGATGAACCCAATCGATGAAAACTGAAAAAACTGACCACCTGTTTCTGAAACACGATGCCCTAGAAGATTGGACCATGAAAAAGCGTGCCTCTATGCTTCCCAAACCTAAATCCACAAAGAACACTGAAAAAGCACTCCGTTTGAACCTCCAAATCTTGATGAGAAGAAAAAGATATGTTTCTTCCTCCGGATGCCACGCTGTGAAATGTAAAGAATGAATGCCAAAAGCCTTCTTAAATAGAGTATGAAGATGAAACAACGCTTTCTTCACAAAGCCCTAAAATCTTGAAGGCTATCCATGAAGATAGAAATTTTGTTTGCAAAAATATGAGTCCATTTGCGGATGCATCGGTGAATTCCTCCGCTATGAAAAAGCACGCGTGTGAGGATGTGATTTTCATGAACGAATGATCGAAGCTCAAAAATGGCTAAGGCATGAAAAGCTAGGTGTCCTGACTGTACAGGGACGCCTAGACATCCTAGACTTAGCATTTTTTTCTTCATTTTTCGACTTTCGCTTGCTTCTGCTTCCATTGGTGTTTGCCTCCAACTTCAACGAGCCAGCAATCTGATGTTTCCAACTGATAAAACCTGTTTGAACATGGCCCTCTTATGTTTGACCACTGCTGCAGTGATCCTCAGCTACGTACTGGAAGCCGACGTCATTTGATTGAGTTTGCGAGTTTCGGAAACTGTCGACAAAGGTTAAACTGGAGAGAAGGCGTGTCGGAGTCAAAAATATTCCAAGGCATGAAGACTTGGGCACCCCTTGCTGATAGGGGCACCTAGCATTACCACCCTTAGCCATTTTTTCATTATTTTCAAATTTTGCTTTGTGTGTTTCCGCCAGAAGCCAGTGACCCCAATTTGCACGTTTCCTGCCAATTGGTGAACAACAGAGACTGAAAGGCAGTCAATTAGGCAAGCCTGATCTTATCTTAGATGAATTATAACCTTTGCCAACCCCCGACACTGCATCTAACTAATTTTTTGAAAACGAGAATTGGGCTTAATGGAAGAGTTTGAAAACTTTTCGAACGAGGCGAAAAATATTCCAAGTGTTGAGAAGCTAGGTGCCCATCCTTGACAAAGGTGCCCAAGCATCCTAGACTTAGAAATTTTTTGATGATTTTCAACTTTCTTTCATTTTCTTTGTTTTTCGCGAACTACCACCATTTTTTGCAAACTGCCACTGAACCTACACATGCCTTTTCCTTTTCTGCCATAGCACCTGTAATGCTCTCACTATCACTAGAATTACTCCTATGAATACCTAGAACCCCTAAAATAGTTTCACCTTTTGGTACCTGTGGTGGTTCCCATTGAATTGCCCCTCTGGTATACTGCACGTTCTTTTTACTCAAGAATTTTTTTCCAACACAGGATGGCAGGAGAACTGCTCTGATACCGCTGAAATATCCCATTCCTGATAGGATATTTACTTTCTGAATTTACATGCCTATTTGTTTTTTTTGGTTTTATAGCCTTTTTGGTTTTTTTGTGTTTTTGATGTATTTGCCAAGAATGCAGAAAAATGCATATAATTGCAAAGTAAAGATATACTTAAGCAAACATTTAAAACTATCAACTCAGATTTTTATTCAATGCATGGAAAATACATAGCAATCATACTCGGAATCTAATATCATAAAATGCAGGTCTTAAAGTGTTTTGACCAGCAAACTGGAACTACCTAGAAATGGATGCCACACTCAAACCCCCTGGAAAACTACCTCACAAATGAAATCCAGCCAATATCCTTTCCCAAACACCATGAATGGATGAAATGGCAAGTGTAAAGACAAGGCGTTTCAGCCTAGAGCTCCCACGTGCCAATTATGGAGGTGTACAACCTACTACAAATGGTACGGTTTGCTTGGTGCCAGCAATTAATAATAATCAGCAATAATATCCTCCAATCGATTTCTGATCTACACAATTAACTTCTGAAAATCTTTGAAATACTAACTTCGATAAGCACAAATGTAGCTCCTGGATGAAGCCACCTATAGAGCAATTCTTGGGTGATATTTCACACTTGCAGATCACTAAATCTAAGAGTGTTATCGTTCTCCAAGATCAGATTTTTGCTTGAAACCCTTGTTTCTTCTCCACAGCCAAAAAGCTCAAATTTGTAAAAGATGAATGAATGAGCTTTTTTGAAAGCTTTTATACCTCCTCCAAAAAGCCACATTTCCCTTGGCTTTTTAATTCATTAAATAATAAATAATATTTGATTTTGTTGTTTCATAATATAATCCTCATGTTGGCGTCCCCTTATTTGCTTTTTAAATTGACCTTATGATTAAATAAAAGCATATATTATATGGGTCATTAATCACCATTAATAATATCCACTTATAATTTAATTATTATTGAAGTTAATACTTTAATAATAATAAATAAATCATAACTCCATAAAAACCCAATATATCAACATTAAACTGATTTTGCCAACACCTCTGCTTCCACTGCTCATCAGAATTGCTTACTATAAATAGTAAGGTTGGACTCAAACATCCAAGTGACTTACTAAACATAGTGAGTGCAAGCTGAGCCTGAAACACCTTAAGAAGGTTGTCCCTAAATATCACCAAACACTAGAGAAGAGAACGTAGGAAACTGACCCCCAAATGGTCATCTAGAGACCCAAGAAACTGCCAAATAAGGCCCTCTAAACACCAATATTAGCCTACGAGGACCCATTGATAGGCTAATCCACCAAAATACTGAAACTGGCTAAGGAGGAGACATTACATATGCCAACTTTTGGTAAAATGAGGTCTTAATAGTATGTGATGTCAACTAATTATTTCTTTCTGTTTTCCTTAAATCTTTTACTGAAACATCAATCTACTTTTTCACCTAAGAGTTACTCTTGACCCAAATCAGAGCCACCAATTTATATAGAACATTACCCACACAAACAGATCAAGAACATTAACAAAGAAGGCAAGAAATGGGAACTTGCACCTGCATTGACCAAGGTGGCACTCCCTATTAATATCTTAAACAGAAATCAAAAATGAAATTAAAAGGTTTTGAAAGTTGTATCTTCATAGTTTTTGTTCTCGTTGACTATTTATTTTAAGAGCATTGATACAAAATTACAAATAATGTGGTGCTTATGGTAAAACTCCGTTAAAATATTCCTTTTACTAACATACTAAGATTAATAACTACAATCTATCATAAGTTTATGAAACTAACCATAAGAAACCTAAAGGCAAGACCTTAAACTGTAGTCATTTAGATATAGTTGTGTCTGTACGCTTTCTATAAAACATGTAATACATATGCAGTCTAGATGCGAAGCCATGGGGCAATTCATACAGACTGATATCATTCCTTGCTTTTAACAGACAATTTTTCTAATAGAAGATGTATTCTACCATTGTAATTCACCAATTGTGTTCCAGTTCTTTCATCATAGAGAGATCACTTATACACAAACATTAAGGCTCAATAGAGGTAGAAACTGAATTCATTCTAGAAACTTACCAAAGGCGTACGGACAACCACTAACCTTCCTGGGGTTAGTGCCTGTTGAGCTGCACGTGACTGCATGATTGTCTCTTGGATTTCTCCACCAAGTTTCTCTGCTTCCCTTTCTATTTCATAATATTCTTCAATGGTTGGGTTACCTTGGATACAACTAGAATCCAACCACAAAACTGGTAGTCAGAAATAAAGAAGGAAATTCTATTAATCTACACTAGTGACCTAAGCTGGTTGCTGAGACCCAAACTAAATTCAGTTACAATTGGAAAGCATTAAAGTCAAAAGAAAACTGGGTCCTGCAGAATAGGCACAAAGAGTCATTTCATTAATTAGAAGCTCAAATCAAACGTTGAGCTAGAGGGGGGTAAATATTTAAATAATCAATTAAAAAAGAAGAAAACTACAATAACTATAATTTATAATCTACAATCCTTAGATAAATTTTCAATTAAAAATAGTATGAAACTAAAACCATCACAAATAAATAAAAGCAGTGACAAAATTTGTGAAAAACAATCTTTAGGTGGCTTCTCAAGAGTTCAAAATATAGGAGGAGTGAATCACACTGTTTTACAGAATTAGCACTTAGACATATAGGTAATACAAAAATGAGAACATGCATGATATCTCAATTCCTTCATGTGTTGAAAAGATGTTTCAACATTTAATAGACACAAGATTATTGATCCTTTTTTTTTTATATAGAAGAGAAGGATAGAAGATCTAAACATAATTTAAAGATACTATTTTAATGACAAAATAAACACGTAAGAATGTTTGCTCAAGAGCTGTTGAAATCTTTGGATGTAACATAAAATTTCAGCTCAACTATTGCTATTAGTGAAGGCAGAAAAAGGAAGCGAGAGATTGTGCTAGGGGAGGCAAGACCCACCATCCATAGCCGTGCTTTCTTCTTTCTTACTAGAATTTCAATTGTGTCCTTTATTGTTAGGGGTTAAATGCCATTTGTTTCTTTTGTGTTATGTTGGGTTTAGTGGATTCTAACTAGGTTTTTTGTTTTATTTTGCTCATCTTATGGTGCCTACAAAGATTCTAAAAGAGATTTATATTAAAAACAATATTTTGTTGTGGTTTTCTCCCGTAAGAGTTTCCATGTAAATCGTGTGTTCTTGTGTTGCATAATTGTTAGATCTTAAGTGAAGGATATTGTGCAATTGACCTTATTGTGGATGTGAGTTAGAGGCAGTTGGAAATGGGTCAAACAGCAAACAGAGTGACTCAGAGGAAGAACAAATTGATTCAGAGAAGCACATTTCAGGGGGGAGTTAAGGGAGGTACTATTGCTACACTTCCAAGTACTCCTAGGTACAACTCTTTCAAAGTGAGGGGAGTGCTACAAGGGCAATGAGTTACAATCTTGATGAGGCCTTTGTGACCAAGAGGTGCTTATAGGTAGATGACTTTGAGAGCTTCATCATGATGGTGGCAAATGGATTTACCATGAATAGCACCAAGAGGATTCCCCAGCTAAGCATTTCCTTGGGCAATTATATGATGACTAATGAATTTTAAGTGGTAGGCAATGGAGAGACTAATGTTGTTCTAGGAGTCCATTGGTTGTATTCATTGAGAGTAACCACAAAAAATTTAAACCATGGAGCGAAAATTCATAGTAGATGGAAAAAAGGCTGTCCTTTCAAGAATGTCAAATGATGCACCCAAGATCCTTACAGCTAAAAGGATGGACATCATTTTTCATCATGGTGATGTTGCTAGGGCAGCCCAATGCTTCATTTTTTCGAAGGAACCTTCGGATTAAAAAAAGAAATACCATATAGATGTTCAATCTATTTTGGACAATTGAAGTGTGGTTTTCAGCAATATTCCTCCAGGCAAACCACTAGAGAGAGGATTTGAGCAGTGATCAAATTATAGGAAGGAGCCAAGCCAGTGATTACCTCTCCCTACTATCACTCAAAAAGGCACAAAGAGGAGATAGAAAAGGCTATTCAAGAGCTGCTTGATATGGTGCGCATTAGGCCCAATTTGAGTCCCTTTGCTTCTTTTGTAGTGCTTCTCAAAAATAAGGGCGAGATAATGAGGATATGCATAGATTATCAGGAACTCAATAAGAAAATAATTAAGAACCAATATCCAATTCCCCGGATCAACAAGCTCATTAATGAATTTCATGGAGCAGTCTACTTCTCTAAGATTGATTTTCAATCCAAGTATCACTAGATCAAAGCGAGATTGGAAGACATACATAAGATAGCCTTCAGGTTCCATTATGGTCATTACAATTTTTTTATCACACCCTTTGGATTGACCAATACTCCTGCCACTCTCCAGTCTTGCATGAACCATGTGTTCAATAGGCAGTTGCGGAAATTTGTGCTTGTGTTCTTTGATGATATCTTGATTTACAGTAAAACTTGGGAAGACCACCTTCAACATATTGATGAGGTACAAGGTATTATGAAGGCTCAATCTTTGTTTGCTAATGCATCCAAGTGTGAATTTGAGATAGAGGTGTTATACTTCTACAATGCCCCCTATCGTAAAAGAATAATAAAATAAAATATAACAAGATCGCCACCTCAAAAGAAAAGAATATGGTCAGGCATTTTAGTGGAGTAAATAATATTAATTATCTTTAAACCTTTTTAAATGGCACTTCCTAGACAGCAGCGATTCCTCCAAAGGGACACATGTCTTATCAAAACAATACTAAGAAGCATCAGTTGGTTATGAAGGGGCAGCGATCAGTTTGAAGAGGGACATGTCCCTTACCAAGGTAAGAATATCGTGAATGGTTATGTCTTTTCCCCCATTGTGGGGATATAAAAGGAGGCACACTTCAAAAGAAGAAGGATCATGGAAGATCTCAGAAATAGAAATCTGCATTCAGAAAAGCAGCAGCTATTGATACAATAAGTGATTGGTATGCAAGTGATTGCATATGCATTTAATGCATAATTTTGATAGGCATAAAAATACATATATAGATAATTTCATAATGATTAATATGCAATGAGGAGAGATATGTTGTCTAAATTGGTAAATAATGGAAATAGGGAATTTATTTATATTATTATAAACTACATCCTTTCTTTAAGCAATCATGTGTAGGATGGCAAGGAAACATGTCAGGGAAGGGCAGTATAGATTCTCTCAATGTAAGAATGCCGCCCTAAGTTTGATGGAATTGTCTTGGTTGGATGTTCCTGCGACTTGGGGCCAAGGGCGGTATGAACATGCCCTTGTGCTTTATTGAGATGAATGATGTATAGCTTCTCACAACGTAAGAACACCACCCTAAGTTGGATGAAATTGTCTTGGTTGGATGTTCCTGCCACTTGGGGCCAAGGGGCGTATGAGGACGCCCTTGGGCTTACTTGTGATGAACAATCTTTCTAGCACCCTATCATGCGTTTCTCTCCAATCCCTACCATGATAGGTTATTTATAAGATTCTATAGATTAGATTCAAGCTTAAGTTGTTATTCATTATTTCATGAATGTTAATAGTTCATTTATTCTTAAGTTCAATATTTATTATATAATTTACCATGAAATATTGTTTGTAAAACAATTTTATGTTGTGTAAGTGTCTCTTAAGGTAAATTCAAGCATACTGCAAGTAGGGAACATTACCGGGCACTCAATAAGAAAATAATTAAGAACCAATATCCAATTCCTAGGATCAACGAGCTCATTAATGAATTTCATGGAGCAAGCTACTTCTCTAAGATTGAATTTCGATCCAAGCATCACTAGATGAAAGCGAGATTGGAAGGCATACATAAGATAGTCTTCAGGTGCCATTATGGGCATTACATTTTTTGATCACGCCCTTTGGATTGACCAATGCTCCTGCCACTCTTCAGTCTTGCATGAACCATGTGTTGAACAAGTAGTGGCAGAAGTTTGTGCTTGTGTTCTTTGATGATATCTTGATTTACAACCAAACTTGGGAAGACCACCTTAAGCATATTGATGAGCTATTGGGTATTATGAAGGCCCAATCTTTGTTTGCTAAGGCATCCAAGTGTAAATTTGAGATAAGGTGCTATACTTTGGTCATGTAATTGGTGTCGATGGAGGTAAGGTGGATTAGAAGAAGATTCAATGTATCCTTGATTGGCCCCCACCAAAGACTATGACACATTTGAGAGGCTTCCTAGGATTGTGCAATTATTACAAGAGGTTCATGGATTTTTCACAACTCACCGCGCCTATCACAAATTTGATGAAGAAAGGACCATTCTCTTGGTCAAATTCAGCACAAGTGTTTTAGCATCTTAAGGAGGTAATGAGCACTTGTCCAATTCTAGCACCTCCTGATCTCTCTAAACCCTTTGTTCTAGAGTATGATGTTTTAGGAGAGGGGATTGGAGTTGTGCTTATACAAAATAAGCACCCTATAGTCTATGAGAGCAAGAAACTCAGAGATGTTGAGAGCCACTACTCTACCTATGACAAGGAAATGCTCGTGATTATGCATGCCTTGGCCAAGTTCAGAGAATATCTAGTTGGAAGGAGCTTTGTGGTAAGGACTAATCACAACAACTTAAAATACTTCTTTGGGCAAAAGGAGTTGAATGAGAGGTATCAAGAGTGGGTAAGAAAATCACAATCTTATGATTTTGATATTGAATATGTTGAGAGAAGAAAATTGTGGTGGCAAATTCTTTATCCAAAAAACCCACTTTGTGTGCTATGTCTGAGATTTCAACTGATTGGAAATCCCATCTTTTAGTTGGGTGCTCTAAGAACAATTTTGCATATGAAATTATGGATGGGAAGACTCAAGATGATCGATATAAGGGAATTGATGACATCATTTACTATGAAGGCAGAATCAATTTGGTGCTTGAATCAAAAATGAAGAAAAGATTCTCAAGGTTGTTCATGATACTCTACTAACAATCCATCAAGGATACTTCAAAACTTATAGGTAGGTGAGAGAGAGGTTTTCCTAGAAGGGGTTGAAGGATGATATTCTCAGACACATTCAAGAGTGTGTTGTTTGCCAAAAAAATAAATCCATGAACGCTTTCCCAATAGGTTTATTGCAGCCCTACCTATCTCAGATCAGAAATGGGAGAGTATATTGATGGACATCATCATAGGGTTACCCAAGGTGCAAGGTAGAGATTGCATTTATGTGGTGGTGGATAGATTGACCAAGTATGCACATTTCTATGCCATATTCTCTAAATCTAAGGCACCACAGGTGGAAGATTTGTTCTTCAAAGAGGTGTTTAGGCTCCATGGATTGCCTAGACACATTGTAAGTGATCGGGACGACATATTTCTCAGTATATTTTGGCAAGAGCTCTTCAAACTAGCAGGTACAGAGTTGACACGTGCACATATTACCATTTTTTCACACATTACCATTCTAATGGTAAACAGATTTGTCATTGTAGATTATTGTTTGACTTGCCCAATGGGTAGTGACAACTGTTCAAATAGTTGCAAACATTGTTAGTAGACTAACGACTTTCCTCTATGTTTGAGAGGGGCATCTCCCTTGTATGAAAATTAATTTTAACCCAAATGCAACAAAAGTAAATGTGTAAAACTAAAGAAAGCAATTTATAAAAACCCTAGCGGCAGACACATGAATTGATGAGCACACAGTGATACTAAGATGGGGGGAGGGGGGGTAAATCAATATCAAACAATCTTTTACTTTTCAAAACTTAACCAATCACAATTAAAATCATTCAAGTAAGATAGAGCAATTACAAACACAATGAGAACACACAATTTACATGGAAACCCTTTTGGGAGAAAACCCGACACAATATTGCATATATATTATAGTTTAATATTCTTCTTCATGTAGGTCCCAATCTACTATCAAAGTCTCAAATTTTCATACCACTAAGCTTCGACTCAGCAAGAGGCTCCAACCTATTGGAGGCTCTAACCCCCACACATAAACTGAGCTTCAACCCAACAAGAGGCTCCAACCTAATAGTCTTTCAATTGCTGATATGATATTTTCTTTAGCCCAAATCTGATCAAATTATAAATTCTTTCATAGTCCTCACTCAGTCACATAGTTTGCCGAATCTGAACTATGAAGTTCGAATTTGGGTGAATATGAAATTTCTTTAAATATTTGTTGAAATTCATGATTAAATTCATACGGCTGAATTTTTGAGTAAAATTTTTTTTAAAAAGCGATTTTACGGTTTACAAAGGCCGTCTTTTAGGGTTTCAAACTTTTGATGAGGGCCTTTTTTATAAAATGTTGTGCTTTGTACATAGCAAATCTTCAGAGTCCAATTTTTCCTGTGACTCCAATTTTTCCTATGAATCCTCAGTGGCGCGACTGTAGTTTTTGCTTGTGACTAATCCACTGGTCAAAAATCTTGAGGAGGAAGCCACCATTCCATATTTTCCCACTACGACTTCAAGCTTTTCTACTCGCGCTGTGACTGGTGATCTTCCTCAAATTCCTTCACGACTTCAAGATCTTCCTCAATTTCCGCCACGATCTCAAGTGTATCTAAGATTTCGATTTTTTCTACCGTGATTTCAAGCATTTGTTGCAAGCTTGCGACTTGGTTCCTTCCTCCATTTCTCCACACTACGTCCAAGTAGCTGGCATTCTAAACGTTTTTGTTTTAATTTGTTTGAGTTTTTATTAGGTTATACATTTTGTTTGAGATATTTTACGTTTTTTTTTCTTAAACAATTATAAATTTTAGATTTAATAATATATGTTTAAATTTAAGATTAATATTATACAGTTTAATATTTAATATTATACAGTTTAACATTAGAAATTAAACAGTATAATATTAGAAATTAAATATTTAGAAATTAAAATGTATAATATTAAAAACTAAACTATAATTAAATGTAGAAACTAAATTGTATGATATTAGTTCAATTTCTACATTTAATCCAAAATTCAATGTTGCTGAACTGGAATTCGAATTCGAACCTTGTGACTTAGGGCCTCACAAGTCTGAATTAATCACCAATTTCTTCCTTCTCAAATCTAAATATTTTTAATTTATTTAACTAGCATAAATTATTTATTTTATTGCATAATTATCTTCAATACAAATCAGAATGACTTTTCATTTTTTCTGCTTATTCTCTTCCTTATATCTTGAAAATATTCATTTAATTTCATACATTTTTTTGACTCCCTCTTTTCCTTCTTTTTATACCTCTCCATTTGCTAAGGGATGTGTCCATTCATTAAAAGAGTGTGTCCCCAAAAGAGTCGCAGATTTTAATTATTTAAATCACACCTTTTCATATATTAAATTATGCCCTTTGTTATAATAACAAATCGCACCATATTGTGATGTGTAAATAAGACAAATTTGTCTTATATGCTTTTAGTCTTTATTCAAAGAAAAGAGATCCCAGCCTTCTAGAGTTTATTACTTCAAATAATCATTGCACTTTATAGTGATATTAATTGTTGCTTTCATAATGTTCTCCTTTTTAATCGCTGCTTTTGAATATATGAATCTGCCTTTTTAACTTTAATTGACTTATATAATCGTTGCATTTGATATCTTCTTTAATCCGTCTTATTCAATTTTTGTCATTTTCATAATTTGTCTTTTTCTTATTTTATCTTCTTTTCACTTTTCTCTTTTCCTTATGTTGCCTTTTTTAATATTAATTTGAAATAATCTCTATCAATTTTTTAATTTTTTTTAACCCAAACATTTACAATAGAATCATTCACCCGTTAAGGTTAGCATAACCAAAACGTACATGAAAGAACTCTAACCAAGAATGCGCCCTAAAACCACTTAAGGAGGAGGGTCGAGCATATGGTCAGAGGATCCCTAGGCTCTACTGAAACAATGAATACAAGATTCTATTGAAAGAGAACTTTTAAACTCGACACCAAGAATGTGCACTCAAAATCCCTTTGCAGGCGGGGCGCTAACATATGGTGGAGTTCTACTGCTGAAATGAAATAACAATAAGTAAACTTCTTTTGTTGTAGCAGGCATCCACTGAAACGTGGGGATTCTCCACTTCAAGTGGGTATGAGAGTGTTACAACAGATTTTTCCTCACTGGTGGTAAACCATCCAGGGGTGCCTTATGTGAATTAATTAACTATTGCAGCAAGCTAAGACTGAAACAGTACTACTGTTAAACAGTTAATACAAGTAAAAGCTGCAAATTACAAAGCTCACACCAATTTCAAACACCACTCTAATATAATAACTTCTGAGTTAGAGAACAAGAAATGAGAAGATAGAATCTGAAAGTTGTTAATGCACTGCTCTATCTCAGGAAACTGTAATTCTGGAAACGGAAATCAGCAACTGCAGAATTATATAAAAACGCGTAACTTGAGCAAAATACCTCCGAATGATGTGAAATCACAGGTGAGGTTCAAGTGGAAGATAGGCACCCAAGTTGAGACACCAAAAACAGCTCCAAATACCTACATTTATTAATGGCACAATTCCCAATGCACATGCTAGAAAGTACGGCCCTTGAGAGGGGCGATTTTCATTATAAAATTGCACACTTCAAATTAAAGTCTGAATTTGCTTGGAGATGGTCGCCTAGACCTTAGGAATATATTTCTCAAATGCCCAGAACAATACAAAAATCGTACAATTAATCATGAGCAAAAACACAGTTCAGCTGTATGCAAACAGCAACTATAAAACTGGAAAATACATCAATAATTCACCTTGAAATACAATCTGCTAGTCTATGTGAGAAGCAGCAATAATTCAACTAGGTGTTGTCTTTCAAACATGAAATTGAATGAACAACTAGGAGGTCAACATTCCTCGAAGTAGAAAATGACAAAGCATTTTGACAACATAACTTTGGCAAAATAATGGTTGCCCAATACTGAAAACAATCCTCACTTTTAAAGGACAAAAGGAAACTGTTCAAGTCCCCCCAAGAGGTACGCCAATAGTCAAGACTCTTCAAATTTCCAAAGGAAAAGCCATTCTTCAAAAATATGCCCCACTTGAGAAAAGAGGATTTTAATTAAAATTAAAACCTTTTGACTTCTTCATGTGGCGCCACCCTCAAGACCCCTTTTTCAAAACAACTTAAGTTCATTCCTTAGGCCAAAGGGGTCAACTGCAAATTAAAATTAATTGCTCAATTAATGAAGCATTTCATTAATATTTTAATGGCCAAGGCTTAATGCTGATAACTGCTTACTGCCAGAAGTAGTATTTACTATAAATAGTAATAATGAGAAAGAACCACAAAACCTCCATGAATGGAATCCTTTGAAACATCTCAACAAGCCTATAGGAATTCGGAATAGATTGATGAGCTAATAATAGGATCACTGTCAAAAGGGGAACATTACAGTCCACCCCCCTCGAAATTACTTGTCCTCAAGCAACTGCAAAGCTGGATGCTACAAAATTTGTTCACCTTCCCAAGTAGCATCTTCAATAGGTAAATTTTTCCATCTTACCAAATACTCCTTGATTGTTCTCCTCCTCAAGGACCGCTCCCTACTGTTAAGTATCTCTTCTGGAAGCAACACCAACTGTCCTTCTTCGTCTCAGGGAGGTAATTCTGAAGTAGCTACCACATTATGCCCAAGTGCCTTCTTGAGGCGGGAAACATGGAAGACATTGTGAACCTTGCTTTCTGCTGGAAGCTCCAACTCATATGCCACTTCACCAATCCTTTTGGTGACTCTAAACAGACCATAGAAACGTGGTTTCAATTTTTCTGCACCACTCTTTTTGAGAGAAGACTGTCTGTAGAGCTGAAGCCTCAAGTAAACCATGTCTCCTACCTCAAATGAGCGTTCAATATGCTGCTGATCAGTATACAACTTCTGCTGATTTTGGGCTTGCTGCGGATTTTCTTTTAGTGACTTTAAGATGTCTTGATTGTGCTGAAGCATATCTCTTGCTTGGGAAGCTCTACTATCACCAAACACCAAGTCTACAAAGTTAGGAGCATCATACCCATAGAGTGCCATAAAAGGAGACATCTTAGTTGACATGTGATAAGAGGAGTTATAACAAAACTCTCCCAAATGAAGCCACTTAACCCAAGCCCTTTGCTGCCCTAAAACATAATTTCTAAGGTAGCCTTCTAACCACTTATTCACAATCTCTGTTTGCCCATCCGTTTGCAGATGATAACTAGTGCTTGGGGTGAGCACTGTACCACTCAATCTGAAAATCTCTTGCCAAAACACGCTTAGGAACTTGTTGTCCCTATCACTGACAATGGTTTTAGGCAACCCATGCAAATGGAAAACTTCTCTAAAGAATAACTCAACTACTTGAGCTGCTGTAAATGTCGTAGTGATAGCAAAAAAATGAGCATATTTGGTTAATCTATCTACCACAACATAGATGCAATCACGGCCTTGCACCTTGGGTAACCCGGTGATGAAGTCCATAGCAATACTTTCCCATTTCTGATTTAGAATAGGTAGGGGCTGCAACAAACTAGTAGGAAAAGAATGTTCATTTTTATTCCTTTGACATGTAGGACATTCTCTTATGTAGTTCATGACTTCTTCCTTCAATCCCTTCCAAGCAAACCTTTCTCTTATCTGCTTGTAAGTCTTGAACATACCATGGTGACCAGCAAGAGGAACATCATGAAATGACTGAAAAATCTTCCTCTTAAGCTTCGATTCGGGTACCAAAAAGATCCTACCCTTATACATAATCAACCCATCAACCAAGTGATACCTTTCATCAACCAAATGGCCTTCTATAAGGCTGGTAGTAAACTTATTTTTTGCATAATCAACAGTAATCAACTCTCTCCAATCTGCTGAAAGCTCACAAAGTGATTGTAAATGAGGACTTCTAGATAAAGCATCCGCAACAACATTGTTTTTCCCCTTGATATACTCAATATCGAAGTCATAAGCTTGAAGCTTGCTTATCCATTTATTTTGCCTTTCATTCAAATCCTTTTGTCTCATGAAATGTTTAAGACTATTATGATCAATTTTAACCACAAATTTACTTCCCACCAAGTATTGGCGGAATTTGGACAAAGCATGCATGATGGCAAGCATCTCTTTGTCATAAATTGAGAACAACTTTTCTGCTCCTCTCAATTTTTTGCTCTCAAAGACAATAGGGTGTTTGTCTTGCATAAGAACAGCTCCAACTCCCTCTCCTGAAGCATCACATTGTAATTCAAAAGGCTTTTTAAAATCAGGTAAAGCCAATACGGGACATGAACTCATAATTTGTTTGAACTTATCAAACACTCCTTGTGCTTTATCTGTCCATAGGAAAGCTCCCTTTTGGTGAGATCTGTAAGAGGCGCTGCCATGTGAAAATACCCCTTGACAAATCTTCTATAAAACCCACATTAGCCCAAAAATCCCTTCAAGTGGGTCAGATTTTTTGGAGGTGGCCAATCAACAATGGCTCTAATCTTTTCAGGATCAACTTTGACCCCTTTAAAACTGATAATGTGGTCGAGATAGAGAAGCTCAGTCATCCCAAACTCACATTTTGATTCTTTGGCAAACATACATTCAGCCTCCAAAATGCTAAGCACTTCCTCCAAGTGTTGAAGGTGCTCCTCCCAAGACTTACTGAAAACAAGAATGTCATCAAAGAAGATAAGCACAAACTTCCTCAACTGCTGCCTGAAAGTCTTGTTCATACATGACTGAAATGTTGTTGGAGCGTTAGTCAAACCGAATGGCATGACAAGGAACTCAAAATGCCCATAGTGACATCTAAAGGTTGTTTTCTCAATATCCCCTTCTCTCATTCTGATTTGATGCTAACCGGAACGGAGATCAATCTTTGAAAAGAACATAGCCCCATGGAGCTCATCAATAAGCTCATCTATCCTAGGAATAGGATATCTATTCTTGATAGTTTTCTAATTCAATGCACGATAATCAACACACATCCGCATTGTACTATCTTTCTTTTTGACCAATACTACTGCTGAAGCAAATGGGCTTTCGCTTGGTCTGATGAACCCTACCTCAAGAAGTTCTTTGATAGTCTTTTCTATCTCATCCTTCTGCTTCTTTGGGTAGCGGTAAGGAGTAGTAATGACAGGTTTGGCACATTTTTCTAATTCAATCACATGCTCACACCCTCTTTCAGGTGGTCTCCCCGAAGGTAAATCGTCAAAAACCTTGCTCTTTTTAGAAAGAAGAGCTTGTATATCCGATGGGTAGTGTCTCTTTTCTACAATCAGATCTGCTGGTAAGATCATACACTCTGTTGCCCACTCAACTTGATCATGACGGATCAGCCTCTCCATTCGTTTCAAGGATACAACCCGAGGCCCTCCATTGGACATGCTTCTTAAAACCACCTTCTTCCCATCAGCTTGGAATTTCAATTCCATAGTTTGCAGATTTAAAATGATCTCTCCAAGAGATCGCAGCCATTGTATTCCCAAAACAGCATCAGTATCACCAATGCCAACCACATAGAAGTCATCCTTCACCTCATAATTTCCCAATTGCATAGAGAGGTTAGGAATTTTCTTGGTGCATGATATGGTAAAGCCATCTGCTACCATAACTTTGAATCCTTCAAAGTCTTCAGTCTTCAATCCTCTTTTAGCAACCAAGCCTTCATCAATAAAATTGTGAATTACTCCAGTATCAATTAGTGCAACAATCCTTTGAGAGTTAACCATTCCTCGTACTCGAAAGGATTCGTTCTTTTGAAAACTAGATAGTTGGGCAAAAGCATTACCATCTCCAACTTCTGGTTCCTCTTTAGGGGCTTCTTCTTCATCATCACTTGTTGTTTCATACTGCTGATCAAGTGGATCAGATTCTGATCCATAATCAGAATAGCCCTCCATTTGTTGAACTTTACCCTTTCCATAACAACGGTGACCCCTTGTCCAAGGTTCACGACAAGTATAACAAACTCCCTCTTTTCTGAGTTGATCACGGAGTTCATCAGATATTCTTTGTGGATACTTGCTGGGCTGATTAGGAGTGAACTTCTTCTTATCATTTTTGAATGGTTTAGGCTGAAATTTTGGCCTAGGAGCAGCCAACTCCATGCTCCTTGCTTTCTTGATTGCTTCATCCAATGTTGGAGGATCAAAAGCTTTGACCCATCCCTTCAAAGGTCCAATCAAACCTTCCGCAAACAAAACCACAAGTCTTCTTTCAGTAATGTTAGGCACCATTACCGGCAACCTTTGAAAATCAGCAACATATGTATCTAAAGATCCATGTTGTTTCAATTGTGCCAATTCCCGGAAACTCAACTCAGGATCTCTGGTACCAAATCTTTCAATTAGTTTGTTGGTAAACTCCTCATAAGTATGGATAAGGTTATGGCCAAGAGTAACCAAACCATGAATCCACCATTCATGAGCCACTCCATCCAAGTGCAATGTGGCAAATTTAATTGCATCTTCCTACGGCATTGGTCTAAGTGAGAGATAATTATCTAATTTCTGAACCCATGCTCTTGCTGCACACTTATTACTTCCATGAAAATGATCCAAAGTAATCTTACCCAATGCTTGCTGAAAATCATTCCTATGATTTGTGAAAGGGCGTTGTTCATTCCTTCCACCATTCCTTTTGCTTCTTTGATTCATAAATTGATCAAAGGTCCATGCATCTCTCATATCAGGGGGTAAAGAGATGTATTCCATATAAGCTTGCCTAGCATCATCCGCAAAAGGTACTCCAATTTCAGGTTGTTGTTCATCCCTTGGAATGAATGTAGGGAGGAGAGGTCTGGATGAAGACCCTCTTATATTTGCAACATGCTGTCCAACAGTTCTATCCCTTCCATTAACTGTTGAAGCATTATGACCACCGTTACTGCTGTTTTCACTAGCATTATTTGTTCGAGGCTGGATATGATTTTGAGTAGTTTGCTGATCCAATTTATCCAGCAAACGTGCCATCATCTCTAACATGTTATCAAACTTTTTTTCTGCTCTTGCATCTTTTCCCTCCATGGAAAGATGAGACTCTTCTGACATTCTCTCAACTGTTATACCCGTTTCCCTCAAAGCTTCTGACAAAGTATCTGCTTCTAGTACTAGCGGAAACTGTAACTGAGATCTAGCCTAATTTCTGATGAAGTATCTGGTTGCTCTGTCAATCATCTGTCAACTGAAAGCCTAGTAGACACAGGATGGCAGGAACTTCTGCTCTTATACCACTGAAATAATCTCTCAATTTTTATTTTTTTTTTAACCCAAACATTTACAATAGAATCATTCACCCATTAAGGTTAGCATAACCAAAACGTACATGAAAGAACTCTAACCAAGAATGCGCCCTAAAACCACTTGAGGAGGGGCGAGCATATGGTCAGAGGATCCCTAGGATCTACTGAAACAATGAATACAAGATTCTATTGAAAGAGAACTTTTAAACTCGACACAAAGAATGTGCACTCAAGATCCCTTTGCAGGCGAGGTGCTAACATATGGTGGAGTACTACTGCTGAAATGAAATAACAATAAGTAAACTTCTTCTGTTGTGGCAGGCATCCACTGAAACGTGGGGATTCTCCACTTGAAGTGGGTATGAAAGTGTTACAACAGATTTTTCCTCACTGGCGGTAAACCATCCAGGGGTGCCTTATGTGAATTAATTAACTATTGCAGCAAGCTAAGACTGAAACAGTACTACTGTTAAACAGTTAATACAAGTAAAAGCTGCAAATTACAAAGCTCAGCACCAATTTCAAACACCACTCTAATATAACAACTTCCGAGTTAGAGAACAAGAGATGAGAAGATAGAATCTGAAAGTTGTTAATGCACTGCTCTATCTCAGGAAACTATAATTCTGGAAACGGAAATCAGCAACTGCAGAATTATATAAAAACTCGTAACTTGAGCAAAATACCTCCGAATGATGTGAAATCACAGGCGAGGTTCAAGTGGAAGATAGGCGCCCAAGTTGAGACACCAAAAACAGCTCCAAATACCTGCATTTATTAATGGCACAATTCCCAATGCACATGCTAGAAAGTACGGCCCTTGAGAGGGGCAATTTTCATTATAAAATTGCACACTTCAAATTAAAGTCTGAATTTGCTTGGAGATGGTCGCCTAGACCTTAGGAATATATTTCTCAAATGCCCAAAACAATACAAAAATCGTTCAATTAAACATGAGCAAAAACACAGTTCAACTGTATGCAAACAGCAACTGTAAAACTGGAAAATACATCAATAATTCACCTTGAAATACAATCTGCTAGTCTGTGTGAGAAGCAGCAATAATTCAACTAGGTGTTGTCTTTCAAACACGAAATTGAATGAAGAACTAGGAGGTCAGCATTCCTCGAAGTAGAAAATGACAAAGCATTTTGATAGCATAACTTTAGCAAAATAATGGATGCCCAATACTGAAAACAAACCTCACTTTTAAAGGACAAAAGGAGACTCTTCAAATTTCCAAAGGAAAAGCCATTCTTCAAAAATACGCCCCACTTGAGAAAAGAGGATATTAATTAAAATTATAACCTTTTGACTTCTTCATGTGGCGCCACCCTCAAGACCCCTTTTTCAAAACAACTTAAGTTCATTCCTTAGGCCAAGGGGGTCAACTGCAAATTAGAATTAATTGCTCAATTAATGAAGCATTTCATTAATATTTTAATGGCCAAGGCTTAATGCTGATAACTGATTACTGTCAGAAGTAGTATTTACTATAAATAGTAAATAATGAGGAAGAACCACAAAACCTCCATGAATAGAATCCTTTGAAACATCTCAACTATCCTACAGGAATCCGGAATAGACTGATGAGCTAATAACATGATCACTGTCAAAAGGGGAACATTACATAATTCTTGTCTTGGGTAATTAAATAAAAAGTGATCTTTTATAATGATAGACTTCCTCATGAGGTCTGCTAAGTGAATATGGCCATTTATGATTTACCATTTCTTCTATGGACAAAATGTTTATCTTGCCAACAATCTATAATGATATCAATAATTCTAACAACTACTTTGACATTAATGACAACAATTTCCTATGTTCTCCCTTTGACATCAATGACAACATTTCGAACATGAATACCAATTAGGATTTCACAAACTATGACAAATTACAAGGGGGGTTTCACCACAAAGCATGTTTTATGCAATTATGATGAAAGAAGTATACAAATCTCAACTTACAAAGAGATAGGTCATTTCAGCACATTCAAACCAAGATACCAAGATGTGATTGTGTTTCATTACATCAATTGAATAATTTATAAGTGTTTCAATAAACAACCAATGATTTCCACAATTACACAAAAGGACTATCAATTAAACGTATGACAAATCGGTAACAATAACTTAGAAATACATTTACGACATATAAACCAAACACACTCTTTATTATCTTTATGAAATTATACAATTCCAAAAACCCATAAGTACAAAGCGGCAAACCAAACGTCTTTAAAAGACTCTCCAAAATGTTCTTCTTACAAGTTCCCCTCTATAAGAGTCCCTCTTTATGATACAAATAGCCTTGTATTAATAGGCTTCTCCAAATAACCACCTTGTAACTACCCGATAACTACTTCAACCACCTTTTTGAAATACAACGGTTTTGAAACTAAGAAACCTTATTTTACATCACTTTTACAAGAAGGTACATAGAAACTTGTAATGTTTAAGTTATGGGTTTTTCTTGAGGTACTTATCCATCTCTATCTACTTCATTTCCTTTTGTAATCACCTCACCATCCAGCCAATCAAGGACACAAAACTTATATCTGTTGAAATGAATAGATAATCTTGAGATCCTTCATGAGGATGAAAAAGCTCAATTGTTGTAACAAGTCTATATATTGGTATATCAATCATTGACATAAAGAATATCAAGTACATCTCCACCAAAAAATCAGGAGCAACAATTATCCACTTTTTTATAATACATAATTCCATCATCATTGCTAATAAATTGTTTTAGGCATGATGTTCCATACTTTTCCTTCTATGTCCCAACATATAGATTGATCCCTCCATTATAGACTTTAATCATGAACGTAGGGAAAAAACGTATATGACTATTAACTTGTAAGGCTTTTATATGTAACCATGATGCCCGCATGTATTGTCTCAATAATGTGTAAATTGTGTAGTTTATGGTACTATCATGTGAGAGAATGCAACAACCTGTGCTCTCCAAGAACTTTGGAGTCCCCTTTTTCCTTACCAATTAGCCTACAAGAACTCGGAAAATAGGCTAGTTGTCTACCAATTGACTAAGCTTGAGAAGGCGACATTACAATATATAAGTTCATTGTCTTGATGGTGGAGAGTGCTTACATGCATATTTTCTTGTAATGTTCCAGCAATATTCAATATGCAATCATGAGAAATCTGAGTCTTCTATTGCTACATTTTTCTTTGATTATGCCTTTCATGTGGCACATTCCCCTTATTTCAAGAGAATGTTCAAAGATGCAATTGCTATTTGTAGCTCATTTGCCCCACTGAGAACATACGCAATACACCACCCTCCTTCATATAGAATATCCTAAGGTAAATGTAGTGATGGGGGCAATAAGCCAAACTTGACTAAGGGTTGGTTGATCTATTATCATGGATGGGTGCACCAATACAAGACATCAACCACTCGTCAATATTATTCAAATGTTTAAAATGGCTTTTATTTTCTTAGAGCTACTGGTTAATTAGGGAAGAGGAAGCATGCAAACTTCCTATTTCTAACTTTGAAGGACAACACAGAAGAGGGGTTGGGCCCTCTAATGTTGTACAAGTGGTGACCAATTCAGCCCATCTATCTAAGTTAGTCATCTTGATGGTTAAAAGTGCTTAAACGCATATTTTCTCTAGCCCATGCCATGCTCACATGTTGAACAATGCACTGAAAGACATTGGAAGATAGATTTGGTGGAGGTAGTTCTGAAAAAATCTAGAGCATACATATTTTCATTTGCAATCATCACACCTCACTCTATTCAAAAAATTTAAGATGAAGGGATTCCTCAAGCCCATGGATAGTAGATATGTGAATTGCTTTATTTTATTAACGAGGATGCTTGAGGTACAAGAGCCCCTACAATTAATGAATTGTTATATCTTATAACCTTTTTCTATAACTAGTTTTTCAAGTACTATATAATATTTTCAATTCTATCCCCAAATTTCGGTCCTCAATCCCCTTGTCTCCCCATCCCATGTATTCATAACTCCATGTAATATGTAAGCTAAACTACAATGTTTTTAACTAATGCAGGAGCATCTAGGGGTAATAGCAATCTTGCATCACCAAAAATATTGTTATTTCAATTTTGTTTATTTTCAATAAGGGCTTAGGGGTTAGGAGAATAAATATTTTGATTTGCAACTTTGTAATTTCCCTTGTGGTAAATTGTAATTGTAATTTTGGTGGGAATTATGCATTTATAAATATTTCTAAAGAAAATTTGGGAAAATACCCCTCTTGGGTGTCCCATTCTTGGCGGGGACCACTTGGGGTGCATGTTCTTGCATGTTTAAGTGCATGCTTGTTCCACAAGCTTTGCATGTTGATGCATGTCCGTATTTGGAGCCGTTGGAGCCACCGAGAATCTTTGAAGGTGTCATAGTTGGCAAAGATCACTGGCCAGAAGTTAGGTGCCCATGTGAAAGTTATGAATGCAAGGAAATATTTTATATTTTATTTTCTTATCTCTCCTCAAGTTGGGTGTTGGAATTCAAGGTGGTTATTGGAGGCTGTTTGGAAAACCAATGGTAGTTTCTTCTCACACAATTTCTATATAATGATGCTTGCTCATTTGGAGAGGGGGGCTTTTGGAGAAGTTATGGTTGCATACCCAGATGTTGCTGGAATGAAGCCAAGATGTTGGAGACATTATGTTGCAGATTTTTGTATAACTGAAGCCTATGTTGTAAGGGAGCATATGAGCTCCATGTTTATATTTGAAAGGGTGAGTATCCCCCTTCATCAGTAGTATCAAAGCGGGAGTTCCTAAGTGTGTAGAGAGAGCGCCAAAGAGAGTCAATTTGCACCGAGAACTGGGGGTGGAATGTTTGTGATTTTTTTGTTGCAGTTGTATGTGCAACTTGTAAGAGTAGCCACACAAAAGATTTGAGGAGAAGAGGTTTTTGAGTGTGTAAACAGATCGCCGAAGGTGAGCCTATTTGCAATAAAACCAGAGAGTGTTGAGGATTGGAGTTGTGTAATGTGAGGTGAGGAAAGTGCAACAATTGAAAGAATGGGATGGGTCTTGAGGAGGCCTGTAAGAATTTTATTTTGGGAACAATATTGGGAAAAAGTGGAAAATAGGGAGTACCATGAAGAATTTGAAAAGCTCAAGGCTGAAGTAGATGTATTGGAAAAGATAGTTATAGAGTACGTTAGAATATGGGATAAGAGATAAGGGAAGAAGAACGTTATCATAAAATAATACAGCGAAGAGAAGATCTAAAAGAAAAAGTATTGCAGCCCTTTGGCAGAGGTCAAAAGGAAAAAACAAGAAGAGAGGAGAGTTGGAGGTAATTTTAATTATCTTTCTAATGATATTTTGAATGCAAGAAAGAAAGAAAATGCAGTAGAGTATCATGCATGTGGCATAAAAGAAGAAGAGCATGAATACGAAGAAATTGATAAGCCTGCATCTAAGGGATGTCTATTGAAAGACATGGAGGATGAAATTATAGAGGTTGCAGCAGCAACAAAAAAGTTGAGTGCAATGAAGAACATTGAAGAAGAGAACACCGTAGTTGAAACGGTAAAAGAGGAGGTAAAACTTGCATTTTGTGAGTTAGTTGGTGATTCTGATTTGCTTATGAATTATGTGAATGGAATGGGTGAATATAAGGAAGCCGAAAGTTTTGTTGCAGCAGTAAGGAAGAGAAGAATATCAAATTTTGATGAGGTTAGAACCAAATTTTATTTGTGTTTGAATAATATGATGAGATATAGTGAACAAAGAATTGCAGCAATGAAATTTGTAGCAGAAGGCAATGAGATTAAATCAAATTTTAATATATGTTTTGATGAGGATAAGAATGTAGAAATGGATAAATTTGTTGCAGCAATGAATTAATTTGAGAATGTTAAAATTGAAAATCTCGAGATGAAGGTAAAAGAGGAGTTTGATAAAGAGATTTGTAAGTATGACAATTTATTGCAGGATAGAAAGGATGAATATTTTGATTGTGTTACTAGCATTGAAATGGATGTAGAGGAGGAAGATGGAAAGGATGGATATCTTGATTGTGTTATTGACATTGAATTTGCAGCACTGGTTGTAGGGAAAGGAAGTGATACAATTGCATGTCTTGTAGAAGGCATGAAAGAAGAAAACAAAGTTGAAGATGCAACAACTGATGAAAAGGTAAATTCAAATTTTAGTGAGTTTGAGAATAATTATTTTCATGTTGAGATGGATGAGTTAGTGAATGCAAATGAGATGGTTTAGTTAGATTTTGTTAGAGATGATTAGTATTCAGAGAAAGATTTGTATGGTGTTGCAAAGTTAAGTGCAGGTACAAATTGGTGGAGGTGGACGGACTATGGTGGGTTGAATCCCACAAGATTAGAGGAGGATCTGAATTACACTAGGAGGAGGTGGTCAGCTTATGGTGGAATTGATTCCAAATTAAGGAGGTTCAATGAAGAGCAAAGTTGTCAGAAAATGAAGTTTGTTCCGGTTAAGTATTGGAAGAGGAGAAAGAAGAATCAATTGCAAGTACTAAATTCAATGATGGAGTTTGTTGAGGATCGATTGCAATCCGAAAGGGTGCTACTACCACTCAACTCCATTTTGTGAATCCATATTCACAAAAAATTTCCTACTCCGGGTGTCTAATGCAAGAGCATCTAAGGGTACTAGCAATCTTGCATCACCAAAAATATTGTTATTTCAATTTTCCTTATTTTCAATAAGGGCTTAAGGGTTAGGAAAATAAATATTTTGATTCGCAACTTTGTAATTTCCCTTGTGGTAAAATTGTAATTGTTAATTTGGTGGGAATTATGCATTTATAAATATTTCTAAGAAAAATTTGGGAAAATGCCCCTCTTCGGCATCCTATTCTTGGCATGGACCACTTGGGGTGCATGTTCTTGTGTAATCTCCCCTTTTTACGCCTGATGTTGTTTGTGGTTGGATTAGCCTATCAATGGCCCTCATAGGCCAATAGGACATGATTTGAGGGTCTCCATGGCAGTTACCCAGATGGTGGTTGCCTCACTTCGTGGATTTAGGTGTTAATTTGATGGTTCTTATGGTATCTTGGATGTTGGATAACACACTGTTTGATAACACATTGTGTTAGAAAACATACTATTGGATAACATATTGTGTTTCATATTTGCACTTTATGAGTTATATTTTATATTATTATAATAAAGTGTAAATATAATATAATATTATAATGTTTTATTGGAGATTTCTAGAAGGGGCCGACCTCTTGAGAGAAAAAAAATAAATAGATTGTGTTGGCTTGCTTCTCATCATCCAGATTTGAATATTGCTTGATAATTTCCAATTGTGGAGCCAAGGTTTTCTGCAGTTGTTCACTTGCCTTTGGGAACGGAAACTCCCATTGATAGCATAACTGAGGGAGTGAAATATCTCTTGAAGGGTTGCATTGTTGGAGGTGGCATTTCAGTCATTTCACTTGAGCAAAATTAGTGGCCAAGGGCCAATTTTGCATGATACGATTTTTGGAGATTGTTGGAGATAACTTGAACAGTTGAATCTACATCATTGGAGGGTCGATTTATATCATCCTTTTTACCTTTGGAGATTGAGATGATATCTGCAGTAAACTGATTTAATTATCAGTCATATTGCAATCACTGTTTCCAGTCTAAGGAGGCACGATTTTGTTCCTAACTTCTTCTTTGTGCATCGATTTCATCAAGGGATAGAGGCACACCAATCAAGAAGGTCTGGAGATGATTTCAAATGCAGATTGGAGGAGTTTAGTGGCAGCTATGAATTTAATTTGAGGTCTGATTTCAAGACCAGGGGCGGCTTGACAAGGTGGTGTGATTTGCATTAAGAAGGCTCAATAAATTCAGAGAAAATTCAAGAGGCATTGTTGGTTGGTAAGAAGACTAGGCGCTACATGCTTAGGGGCAAATTCATCAAGCATAAAGAGAATCAAATGATTGTGTCCAGGCAGCCAACCATTTCCAGGTTTTACATCAGTTATTTGCATCTCAGTTCATTGGCATTTAATCAGCACGTTAAGCATTGCAAATCAGTCATTTTAGCATAGTAAATTTCAGTCATTGTAGTTGCATTGGTTTAGCTTAGTTGCTGCTGTAGCAGATCATTGTAATCAGACTTGGCATTATATGTGCATCACCATTGAAAGCCAAGAGTCTTGGCGGATTCATGATCTTATTATAATTGGAAATGCACTTCAATAGAGTCAAGTTGGGAGGTCTCATATTTGATGTAATGAACCATTTTAATTAGTTCCTTAGTATGCATGCCAATTGTATGACGAAATGTCACTTGGCTGTAGATGCATGTTTTTCACTTAGAAGCCATAGATATGCATTGTAGATGATTAAAAGAAGTCATACATGCTTTTAGATGATAATTTATGCATTGAAGTTTTGATTCTCCAGCATTGGAAGTATTCTATAATCATTTTTCAAAGAATATATCAGACTGATAACACAGACCAGCAAGCTGGAAGTTTGCATATGAATTGTTTGGCAATATTCCTTGAGCCATTAACAGCAAATTTTACATCAGAATAGGCAAGGGATATTACATCTTGCATGTTTAAGTGCATGCTATGCATGCATTTGCATGTTTGTGCAACAAGTTTTGCATGATGATGCATGTCCGTATTTGGATCCATTGGAGCCACTGGAATCATTAAAGGTGTCATAGTTGGCAAAGATCATTGGCCAGAAGTTAAGAGCCCATATGAAGGTTATGAATGTAAGGAATTATTTTATATTTTATTTTCTTATCTCTCCTCAAGTTGGGCGTTGGAATTCAAGGTGGTTATTGGAGGTTGTTTTCGAAACCAACGGTGGTTTCTTTTCAAACACTTTCTATATAATGATGCTTGCTCATTTTGAGAGGGGGGCTTTTGGAGAAGTTGTGGTTGCATACCCAAATGCTGCTGGAATGAAGCCATAATGTTGAGGACATTATGTTGCAGAGTTTTGTATGTGTGAAGCCCATGTTGTAAGGGAGCATATGACCTGCATGTTTATATTTGAAAGGGAGAGTATCCCTCTTCATCACTAACCATGATAATTCCAAACTAATAGACATTTCTAGATATTTTATGTATACTATCTATAATTGGTCACCATGCAAAGATTAAGAGTATTACAGATTCTTTGAAACTTGATGAGGATTAAATCGAAATGTTTCGAAGGAAGCATCTCTTCGTGTCTTGTTATTTTGGTTATTTGTGGACATTATTATATCTTTATTTTTTCTTTACTCTGTAATTAACCAAAATTTTCAGAACATCTCTTATTCCATTAATTAAGTAAACTAGGAAATAAAATATTACTCAATAGCTGCCCTCATCTTTGAAAGCTCTCCCTCTCCCTTCTGAAGTTGTTTTTGCTGTTCATACAGAGCTTGCTGTGCATGAAATTCAGCAAAGCTCCTTTTTAACATGTCCTCTACCTGCAGTTCAAAATCTCAGATCAATTGAATCATCAGCATAAAGCTCTAGTATTTTATATATTTCTACAACTAAAATAGTACTAGGATATTATTAGCTAGTCATCCCAAGTTATATCCAGCCATAAAAATATTTCACAATGAAGTAAATGCAGTGATTTTATACAGAACAGTAAAATAGTAAAAACCATAAATGGCCTTCAACTTATGGACCTCATTTTATTCATTACAAAGGTAATTATAAATAGCAAATATACAAGACAACCAGATTAGTTGAGATCCCATAAAGCACACAGTAAAATATATTTCTTATAGAACAACATCTGTTGTATTCCAGTATAGTAGAGATCAATAATCTTAATTACAGGAGCCTCCAGTATTAACTGTCCTTAAGTGCATTATATAAACTACTGCTTTACTGTAACAACCCAGTAAGTGTTGTCCGCTGAAAGATTAAGAGTTCCCCTTGCATACTCCGTCATCATTATTATTTAATAGAAACCAAACATAATTATCAGTTGTGCTAAAATGTTCCTAACCCTAAAAAAAATTATTTGTCTTCCATGGTTCAAGCTCAATTGACTTTATTGAAAAACCTTACAGTATCAGTCTTACAAAAACTTATATCAATCATAAAATGAATGAGTTGAAACCCAAATATATGGGGAACTTGATTTCAGAAACTAAAATCTGTAGCTATCCAAGTTGATAAAAGGAAAAGCATATATACCTTCAGATCTTCAACACGAAGTAGGTTTAAAATCATGCTGTAGGTTAATCGAAACTGGGATTCAAGCTTTGTTGGTTTTCCAGTAATTAGATGTTTTAAGTCACTCTCCTCTGGCACTTCATCCCAACAAATGAGGATGACTATACCCACCTGCAATGAGGTATGTTAGATGGAGAATCAAATCTTAAATGATTCATTACTAGTGCAAAAACAGAAAACAGTATACAACCCCATGACCTTTCCTATAAAAATGATTATTCATGCACATGAATCAAAGGTGTGTCTGCAATATTCTCTATTCTATAGTAGATTATGTCTCAATAGAACATGAAAATACTCTGTTTATATTAACCAACCTCATCTAGCCCTCGCCGACCTGCTCGCCCAGCCATTTGTGTATATTCACCAGGAAGCAACTGTCTGAATGATTTTCCATCGAACTTTCTCACGGTGTGGAAGGCCACCTGAATCATCAATACGACCATACATCATTTAAAAAATAGAAAGAACCAGAATATTTTTTTATGCTCATTTATGGGCATGTCCAAAGGGTTTAAGATAGACACACCTGAAAAGACAGAAGCAAAGGAATGCGTAAGGACTGGAAAACCATGTAAGCAATAAATAATATAATTAAGAATTTTACCTTGTCCGTAATATAATACAGAGGAGTAATAAACTTTTGCAGCAAATGGTTTGGTTACATTAATAAATAGCCTCCAAATTTTGTCCAAAAGGGTATGACTTGCTGCTGTTGATGTTATAGCAGCTTCGGGCTCATCCTTTCAGCCTCGAGTCAAGACATAAAATTGCATATAGCCTATCGGCTATTTATTTTATTGAGATAACTAAAAGTGAAGAGACGCTTCACTTGGCACTATATTATAATATTTAATTATTGTGAATAATTAAATAATAAATAGGGCCGACCTTATTAAAGAAATTATATTTATTTAATTATTGCTATTTTCTTATGAGGCCAACCTACATGAAGACACAATGATTTGTATAAATATAAGGTGATTATCTCTCATTTCATCATCAAGTTCATTTCATCATATTCGGACTCCTTGAAGAAGTTCGCACTTGAGCAGCAGGTCATGATCTTGAGCAGCAGATGATTATCTTGAACGGCAGATCTTTATCTTGAGCAGCAGATCAGAAGTTCGCACTTGTGTAGCAGATCTTCATCTCGAGCAGCAGATCATCATGAGTGCAGCAGATCGAATGCAAGGAGAAACACATTCATTTTGTGTCTTCGCATCTAGGAGAGATGCCATTATTCATTGTATCAAAATCGGCCTTGTGTTGGGCCTGAGTTGTAAGCAGATTTCTGCTCCTATTCCTAAATATATAAGAGATATATTTGCTGGGTTTTTTTCCCCTTGAGTTTGGAGGGTTTTCCCAGGGTATCTTGTGGTGTTCATTGTCTTATGTGTTGCATTTTCTGATTGCTTTCATTTCTGATCCTAAAACTAACAGCTGCTTTGTTCAAAGCTGCTAATTTATTTCAAGGAACTAAAGTGTATAGAAATACAAGCATATTTGGAAAGGATCAAATTCTGGTGTTATTTTTTAAATAGAGAACAATTACGCTGATAAAGAAAGTGAAAATTTACAAAAGTGTTGGCGTTTCAATTAGCACCTCTGGAGTGCTTATTGGAAACGGACAGCTATTGCAAGTGTGTTAGTACATGCTCTTCGGATTATAGAGAGGAAGATCTCTCTTTGCTGATTTTCTACTGTAAAAAAGGGGTGTACTAAGATTTCCTATCTTTTTTACTCAGCGGCAGGACACAAGGGTGCATAAACCAATGCGCCGTAGCTAAGCTTTTTCTCTGGTTTCCGCAGATCTTAACTACGACTAACTAAGCTTCTAAACTATCCTACCTCCTCAAGATAAACAGAGCATGAGGGCGTAGGAGCGAAATGGTATGGTTGGATCACTTGAATCCTCCGTCTCAATGGAATATGGCCGAGGCTCTGAACCTTCGGATATATACCAAGATAGGGCTCGATACAAGCAAACACTCGTTACGGTAAACTGGATCTGAGACTTGCCAAGGAGGAGGAACCCCTATCCGAGGTATAGGCTTGGAAGCAGCTCACTGGAAACAACAAGGAACGATGGCCTTTCTAACAGGATTCCCGAGGAGGTGACGACACCTGTCCAAAGTCTAGGCTGCAAGAGAGATCATTAAACAACATCAAACGATAATGATCGATGACAAAATATCCAAGGAGGCGACGACACCTGTCCAAGGAGGAGATTGAAACAATGCACTATTTAAAAACAAGACTTTGAATAACTCAAATAATTAGATCAATCAAGCTTGCACCATCTGATTTATTTCTTCAAGGTTCTTCAAAGAATTACAAAGGTCGGGACAGCAAAGGCACGAAATCATGCACAATTGTGAT
Source organism: Sequoiadendron giganteum (assembly GCA_007115665.2). NCBI lineage: Eukaryota > Viridiplantae > Streptophyta > Pinopsida > Cupressales > Cupressaceae > Sequoiadendron > Sequoiadendron giganteum. Next base: position 974,915,192 of record CM021100.1, on the reverse strand, counting down.
CAACCAACGAACTCTCATCCAAGAGTGAACAGATATAAACAAGCGAACTCTGGCAACAGTGGCGCAGCAATTTTGCTAGCAAATAAAGGTTAAACAAATAAAGAACCTAAGGCTCTTATTTATAGAAACTCAAAGGAGTAGGCAACCCTAAAATCTCCTTGAGTTAACAAACAGTTCTTGCCAATCAGCAAGATATTATTCTATGTCTAAAAGTAGGTGAGCAAACAGTTAACTGGAAATCTACTTCAGTTAACTGAAACTAAACAAAAGTCAAACTGGAAGTCTACCTCAGTTGACTGACACCTAACTAAAAGTGAACTTATGTTACAAATGTGTCTCCAAATAGACATCCACCTTTTGAGGAGATCTGAGATCCACAAATCGTGGGAGTCAAATAGACATCCTAGATTAGTGGGATCTGACATGCATGATCTGTGGAGATCTGGAGTCAACTTGGAAAGGGGCATCAAGTTGACTTCAGTCATCATTAATGCTATTTGGAGGGTAGGACGTCCTCCCTTGGTGCTTTACACCTCTTCACCACTGGTCAACAATGTCTCTATCCAGTCATTGACCTCTTCGGCCTCCGGGCAATTAATGCTCTTCAAGATGACTATGTGGCGTCTAAGCATTTCTTCACCCGTCGTAAGCTGCTAATGATAGGTTATGCATTGGGCAGCTGCTTCATCTAACTGGACAGACATGGCTGCAATTTTGGCTAATTTGCAGCCATTGGGATCTTCAAGGAATGAAGATCGGATGACATCCTGGAATCGTGTCTGCACTGTTTCAAGTTCCACATATTCTCCTCCTTCCCGCTGATATTCTAACTCAGGGAAGGATATTACCAACGTTCTTGCGAAGTTGATAATATTGGCGACGAAGCGTCTATAGTCAATCAGCTCCACAGAGTTGGCATCATAGGCTCTCACCTTGTATGCCACCTATTCTTTCCACTCAAAGAGATAGTGTTTATTTTCTGTGGTCGTAACTGATTCATATGCTTGTTGCAAATCAGCAACTGTCACCTCCTCTCTCGGCCTCTCTTGAGCTGCCTTTACATCTGACTTCTGGATTTCTGATCGAAGTCCATGTGCTCTGTCTCTCAGCTGATATGCTTCTGTCAACACACACCGCCCTTTGACAACAAACTCATCCACTTGACGTCTCAAGTGTTTACCGTATGTAATCAACTGATGATGGTTTCTTTCAGCTGGGAGATCCAACAGTCCTTGAGGCAAAGCCGAGGAGTTTGGAGTGTCATGTATCAAACTAGAAATGTACAACTTTAGCTGACGGATTTCAGCCTTCAAGGCTGCTTTGTCTTGTCCATCTTTTGTCATCCTTTCTTTGACACTCGCCGAGGCAATTCCAAGAAGGTCTGCCTCCACCTGTCGAGTGGTCTTTCCAAGGTTCACCTTTGAAAGCGTGAAATCCTCAACCCTTACATTATGTATATCTTTGTCTTCAGGTGGGGCAGCAGTCTCTATGATAACTTTGTTCTCTGCATTCTTTTCTACGTGCGTTTGCTTCTTCAACTTCTTTACCGGCATGTCTTGTGGGACATGATGGAATTCAGAGAAGTCAAGCTGATAAGAAGGCCTCTCCCTCTTCCTCCCAAGCGAGCTTTCCAGCCAGATAGAACCTCGGCTAGCATCGCTGGGAGGAGGAACATAGGTCCCCTGAATGCTAGAAGAACGAGACTGTGTCATGGCAATGTTTCGTGGTGGCGAGTCCAAATCAATAGGACTTTGTGACCTCTGTGATGGTGGTGAAGCCGGTGGCTCTGTTTCTATCATTGGCACCGCTTCTGCTGCAACTTCTTCTACAATGATTTCCATCTCTACAGCGATTATTTCAATCACTGGTTCTTGTGTAGTTGCAGCGGTCTCAACTGTCTCAGGCAAATTGGTGGCTGTCTCCACCTATACCTCTTGTCGGCTTGTGCTGGCAATTCCTTTTCTCCCCCATGTGCTCCCTGACATCCGCATTCCTTCTGGAGGAAAGCTCATCTTCTTTTGTCAGGGTTTCCTCCTAGACGTGGAAGGTAGTGTAGACTGAACCGCTGGCGGCTCTGATCGGGGAAGTACTACCTTCCTTGTCCTTTTACTGTCCAGGTAGAGTTGACTGTGTTGAACTACTCTACCCGTTCTTTCCTCAATAGACGTACTCTCTTTCGCGTACCAGTCTACTTTGCCGAGTGGTTGTGAATCCACTAAACCCGTGAAGAAGGAAGAAAGAATAACTTCTTCTTCGTCCTCAAATAAGCCCTCGATGTCTTCTAACATGAATTCTGCAATCTGCGAGAGCTTGAATCTGCTATGGTTCCTTCTTCTCACTTCGAACTCATCCTTGTAGTTGACCCAAAAATTTTCCATGAAAGGTTCATGTGATGATCTTTGCTCAAGGTGAGCTGCGAAGATGCCTCTGGGGTCATAGGATGGCCTCCTGTCGATGAGGTACTTGAGATTAAATCTCACTATTTCTTAGCTTATCAACCTTGCATCGGCTGCAGTCCTGCATCTGTAGAGTCCCATCTGAAAAGGAAAGTTCACTGCAGTCTTTTTCTTTACGCGAAGGTAAGAGTGAACCTCGGCCAATTGCCTCAGGAATTCCATGAACACTACCCTATCTGAGGGGTAACGTGGCATCATGGCGGGGTGGCCATTATAGCCATACACGCGTATGTAGGTGAAAGTGGGGAATTGTATGAACCAATCCGCCCAGTCCACCATTGCTGCCTTAGCTGCTGGTGAAATACGCACGTGCATCTCATGGTCTAGCTCGTGCACGGTGTGCATAGTAAAAAGGTCATTTATCCTTTTGAAATGTCTTTCCGCTAGAGTGAACTCCAAGCGAGGAAAGTATTCTTGTACCTTTTGCACACCCAGGGTTCCCACAGTGTTTAATGTTCTGAAATCGCCTTGGAAGGCTATCAGGTAGACCAGGTATGAACACATGTGGAAACGGTGCTCTTCTAGAAATCCGGTGAATTGTTGGTGGAGTGTGTCACTGATCAGGGAGGCCCAGTCGTAACGTTCTTTTCTGCTGATTATCTTGCCAATAATGTAGAACATCCACGGCTGGAAGGATTTTCCCTCCTCTTGTCCAGTGACTCTGCTAAGTAGGGTGATTAGCAATCCGTACTCGTCTTTGAATTCTCCTCTACCAACCAATCTGGGCAAGCTGGTTCTCTTTGTTTTCAGCCAATGTTCAGCCATTATAAGCGAACACTTGTCCTCGAAGCCTCGAATGCCTTTTCGCATTGTCACTGATATGACCTTCTTGGTAGGGCATGGTGGAATTGCAAAACAAGTCTCTATGTCCACCGACTTCAAGCTACAAATCACCCTCTCGTCTACTGACAGGATCTCTCTTGTAGTTGGGTTGTAATGCTTTGTGCAAGCAATTACACGCTCGATGCTTTGTAAGGTGATTGGAATAGATGCTGCTTGAAACAAACCGGATCCTTCAATGCTCTGCAATGTGATTTGATTCATGCCCTCCAAGTCTTCAGAACTGACCTCTGGATTTTTCTGCCATAAGTTTGTATCAGTCGTTTTCAGGTAATCATGGTATAAGACCATTTTGGTCTTGTATTGTACCTGAGAGTACTGTATTCTGAAAACCTTGAATATTGACTGGGCACTTGACCCTGTTCTGACACTTTTCTAGAACTGCTAAAAATAGCCTCGCCGGGGGTAGTTTTTTACAAAAAATTCTGAGACATGGGTTTTGTTAAGAATGATTTTCTAAACAGACCCAGATCGTCAGAAATTCAAAAAAACGAGTTTTTCTTTGACATGCAAGAGCCCTTCGGTGGCAGAGGCAGCAAGGGCACCAGAAAGTGATTTTTCTCGAAAAAATCTAACACATGGGTTTTGTTCGTGCTTCAAAGCCAAACAAACCCAGTTTGTCCGTTTTTCAATATTATGACTTTTTCCGGAAACCCTAAAAAATAGGGGCAGCAGGGCTACTTTTTCTGAAAAAATCTACCATGTGGGTTTTGTTGAAAAAGCTGTGCTGATCATACCCAGTTGGTCAGATCTGTGATAATCTGTCGTTTCCTGTGACATGCAAAAGAAATATAGACAGAAGTAGAGGAAGTAGACAGAAGATGGATTGGAAGTTATAAACTGCCACTTTGCAATAATCTGTCTCTGGAAGCAATCTTGGGAGAAGAATGCTTTTACTGCCAATGATCTTCAAAAATATTGAAGATCCGTTCAAAACCCCTGCCAGATCTTGAAAACTTGTTCTTGGGAGCTATTTGATGTTTTATCCTTCAACCTGCAAAAAGAATAATGATGAAAGGGATGCCTAGCATGAATATAAGGCAATTAGGGTTAAGATCCACAAAGTATGGAAGATAACTCATCATTCAGGCCTGATTTGGAGTTCCAAAAGATGATTTCCATTGATTGTGGAGTGTTTTTCTCTTTTTTGGCTCCAAATTTGCTAACTCAAGTCAACATTTCTGTTTGACTTTCCTTTAGGCGTCCAACCTTGAGTTTGATCATTTTTGTCTATTTTGCAAGCTGAAGTACTCCTGTTTGATCTTCGATTCAGGTTACTCAGTTGATCTCGAGCAGTATCCGACAGTTCTGTTGTTGAGGCAGGATCACTATGATTAGATATGCCTGGGAGAGGTTAACTCAGAAAACTGAGTTTAGGTCTCCAGAAAGAAGGGCGCCTTTTCTTGAAAGGGGTGCTTTTGACAATGCCTTAGTCAATTTTCATTGACTCGTTCTTCGTTTTGACCTTTTCAGACCCTCTTTGCTTTGATCTGACGTTCCTGATGTTTGATGAATCAGATGATTCTGCTTGACGATGCGTCGGGTAGCCGGTTCAGTCTTGTTCACGATGCCTGACTTTGCAGTGGAAGCTGGCAAGTTTTGGGCCTCCAAACTAAAGGGCGCCCCTGGCCAGCAGGGGTGCTTTTAGCTTTTGCTTGGTTTCATCTTGGTTGTGGACTGCCAGTCTTTGACCTTCTCCATCAGTTGATTGATTTGTCGGAAGTTCTTGCTGATAGTCTCACTGACGAGATAGGTCATAGCTGAGAAGGTCATCTTGGGAGGCAGTGAAGATTCAAGCTGAATCTGGATACCTTTAGGAAAGGGCGCCTTTCCTTGAGAGGGGCGCTTTTAGCCATGCCTTAGCCATTTTTTGGCTTATCTTTCCAGTTTTTCAAATTTGGCTTTTTTTGCTTGATCTCATCTCGTGATCGTCTGGTGTGTCTTATGGACTTGCTGTTAGATTGATCACGTAGCCGGGAGGAAGCTGGAAAGATATCATGTATAAAGCTACAGCTCTTGGATTCATCTGGTGTCTGCAACTGAGGGGCGCCCCTGGCCAGCAGGGGCGCTTTTACCTTGAAGCTCTCTGATTTGGCACTTCTGTCGTCAATGGATCCTCCATACTTCGCTGACGGTTGGTCAATGATCCCTGAATCAGATGATCTTGCTGATTGTTTCGTTGTCGAGCCAGTATGAAAGTGAAGAGGATGACTGTTTTGACAATGCCAGATGATTTGATTTGCCCTCTGAGGTCCAAGGGCGCCTTTCTTCAAGAGGGGCGCTTTTAGCCACTGTAGACTGTGTTTTGCCTTGGTAGACAAAACGTGCACCTTCCAGACTTAGCCAAATTTTGGCCTTTTCCGTTTTGAGAATCTCCTTCGTTGAACGGCATCATTTTCATCCTTTTCCGCCATGGTTTCTTCGTTGAAGCTTTTGAGGTTTAGCTTTCAGCACCTGGTACTGGCCAATCTGCCATTAATGGCTGCGGAGCTCCTAACTTTGTTCCTGAAAAATAGAAATAGACCCACCAAAGTAAAACATATTTTTTGATAATTCTGACTTGATCAGTGTGATCGTGAAGGCAATTAATCCTATCAGAATTATTTTCAATCATTTCCGGGAAGGTCCTATTTTTTAGGGTTTCCATAAAAATAGGGGTGTAAAACCCTAATTTTCGTTTTTTCAAAATTTTAACCATAGGTTCCTTGACGGAAACCCACAAAGATTTCATATTTGGTTTGACCTAAAACATACTTTCAATGGCATTTTTACGTTGTTTAGCTCAATTTAAGCAGAATGCCAAAAATTTCATTTTGGGTATAACAAAAAGCAACTCAACACATAGTCAATTTAGGGCCTGAGGTTAAGGAAATTGCAGCAGTTACAACAAGAAATGAAGCTAGATGCAGAATGGTAGATTTTATCCAAATAGGTATTACAAGCAGATTTGAAAAGGATAAAATTCTGGTGTTATTTTTTAAATAAAGAAAAATTACGCAGATAGAGAAAGTGAAAATTTACAAAAGCAACTCAACACATAGTCAATTAAGGGCCTGAGGTTAAGGAAATTGCAGCAGTTACAACAAGAAATGAAGCTACATGCAGAACGGTAGATTTTGTCCAAAAAGGTATTACTTATTGGTTCCTTCAAAAGCTGTTAATTTTTTTAAGGAACTAAAGTGTACAAAAATACAAGCAGATTTGTAAAAGATCAAACTCATGATAATTTTTCTTTTCCAAAATAAAGGAAAATTATATTGATAGAGAAAGTGAAAATTTACAAAAACAATTCAACACACAGCCAATTTAGGACCTGACATTGAGGAAAGTGTAGGGATTTCAAGAAGAAATGAAGCTAGCAGAAGAATGGTAGAATTAATTCTTAGAGAGCTGCCAGAAGAAAATTTAAGAAAAAAGATACAAGAAAGCAGATCAAATATAGAAAGTATGGTTAAAGAACGATAGAGATTAATTATAAGAACTGATTGCACTAGTAAGCTGAGACAGCAGTTGTATGATAAAAGTTTAGGAGAGACCATAAGAAATCAGGGGTTCGAGTGAGACATAGGGTGTCCCGAACTGTTAAAGGATCCAATAGTCATTTCCCTTCCAGAACTTCAAGTACATTGAAATTTGGCTAACTCAATTAGAGCCCGGTAGATCTGTGTCATGTCCCCTTTCAGAAATAGAGACATGGAAAAGACCTCTAGCCTATGCCCATTTCCCATAGGCTAATTTATAATATTATTTTAAATTGGGCCTAGTAATTTCCAATTTAAGGGGCAACCTGACAATATTATTATTAAAATAAAAAGTGTTATAAACACTAATAAAATAAAATAAGTATTTTCAAATAATTTAAAAAATATATAACAAGTTTTGGCATTAGCTCTCTCAATTAAATGTTTATCTTAGCATTGGTTTTATAATGTTGTTAATTACTGATGTCCCATTTGATGAATACAAATGACGATGGTCCTTCGTGATGGAGCAGAAAAAATTTGCTGCAGAGCAGGGTTTCAATGATGAGTGGAAGCCAAAGGAAAATACAGAACCCCCAACAAAAATCGAGACAAGAGAAATTTGTGCACGAAGGAGGCTGTCAAACTAGATGTAATGGACATAATTGAAGAAGATGCTAAAGTTTTTAAAAGAACTGCAGTCATTGGAAGATTTTTAGGAAAACAGTTCACCCGCAAGGAAATTGGCAGATGGGTGGTCAATAGCTGGTGTGTCAATCCAATAATAAACTTCCTGCCAAAAGGCTTTTTTGTTGTTGTCTTGGAAGATGAAAGAATAAGGGAAAGGATTATGGAAAAGGACGGCTGGAAAAACGGAAGTTTCTATCTTTATTTGCAAAAGTGGTGTTGGTGTATTTTTTATTACCCACCGAACACAAAATAAAATGTCCAAAGACACTCTATCCTCTCTTGAACAAAATCACCGCATATGCTAAGATTGTGAGAAGATCATATGGCGATTCCAAGGTTTCTTTCGTCAAGTCTTGACGTGTGGATAAGCTCAATGGGTGTTGTGATATGCTGGTAATACACAAAGGGACTTATGCTAGGCTCGTTCAATTCACAATGAAGGTCTAGACAATGAAGCTCTATTGTTTGGGACTTGGATCATGGACTTCAAACAAACTAAAAAGGAGATAAGGGTTTAGAAGTTCTAATCTACTCCTAAGAATTCAAGAGACAGTATTGACTCGGTGAAACCAATAACCACGCTTTGCTTTGCCACGCTAGGACAACTACACAAAGTGGGTGCAATTTTCAAAGGATGTGCTTATGATTTTCACGTTATGAATAACTACCATCAAATTGAACAATATTTATCCAAACAGAAGTTAAGCATCCACAATATAGGCCCAGGCTAACTTTACGCATTGAACAAAAATCATTTATTCAAAGAAAGTATGAGCAAGAGTTTCACCAATCCATACTATCAAATCATGCATTCATCTAACATACATGAAATAAAATCTAAACTATGATGAGGGATAAGAACCATGCAAACTCCAAAATAAGAGTAGTAATCACCATCAATTCAAACAATGCATTACTTATTACTTTGGCAATCGTGAGCAACAATTTGCTTATCTCAACATGCTCCCATGTTTTACAAATGAGGGGCGAGCTCAATTTATAGGCTCTTCAATTACAATTCAATGGCCAAGATTGAATTCAAATCAACGGCCGAGATTACAAAATAAAACCCTAATTAGGGTTTGGTACAACTAACTACCCCTCGACCAATGAGAAAATTACATTTGGGGACACTTGTCCTTCTACTAAATATAAACCAATAATAAAATAGAAAGTTGTTGCATTGTGGAGTGAGCCTTCTAGAAGCCTCTGTGGATAAGTCAGGTTCATTGAACCTGAACATGTTGACTTAGAACAATCTAAATGGTTGAAAGATGACAAGGCGCCACCTCAGCATGTTAGATGTCTTCCTTGGTCACTTTGTTTTTCTTCCATGTGCTTGCCTTAGAATATCCTTCCTTGTCGGTGACTCTGTCCTTTGCACTTGCATTTGAATCTTTGAGATCTAGAAGTCTCCCTTTGGAGCAGATGTCTAGACTTAAAGTTATTAAACTTTTATTTCCTGATTGCTTTGAAATTCCTTCAAGGGCCTTGAATTTGGAGAAGAACTCTCTTGTGCTTTCGCCACAATGGAGGAAATTGGAACTTTCTCTATGAAGTATGTTGTACCCCAAATTAAAAAATTTGCTACACTTACGCATTTTGAAGAAATGAGTCAAAGTCTTGTCAAAATCCGTCAAAAGGTCAAAATTGGGGTTTGCATGTCATGCATGGGAGTCAAAAACTTGAAATTTTCCAAATCTGACAATCTAGGTTCGCTCAGAACGACCAAACCAACAAAACCTAGATTTCAGTTTTTCGACCCTAAATTTTCGGAAAATTTCTATTTACAACAGTTTTCTAAAAATAGAAACTTTTTTTGGGTTTTTCTGGGTTTCTTTTGAAATGGATACTGGCAAAATTTTTTAAAAATAGAAAGTTTGGCTTCTAGGGTTGAGACTGATTTTGATTGGCTCAAAATATTTCCTCATCAGGCTGGTGCAGTCAAAAGCACGAAAATATCAATTTTGCCCTAGTGGGTCTATTCCGCTTTTTCAGAAGCTTTTTCTAGAGATCCAAGGTCATCAATGGAAGTCAGTCAGCTGCCACGTGCCAGAGTTAGACATTCAAGCATTGAACAGAAGCTACTAATGACGAATGTGCACGAAGAACGGAGAACGGAGAAGGGAAGCTGTCAAAGTTGAAAAATGAGAGATTTTGGCTAAGTCTGGAGACTTCAGGCGCCCTTGTCAAGCATAGGCACCCAAACACTCATGCCTTAGAAAAAATTTCATCTCCAACAACCGAGCAAAGGGAAACATGTCAAACGAAGGAGAAATTTGAAAATCTCAGAAAAAAAATTTAAGTCTGTCAGCCATGAGTGCCCCTGGAGAAGATCGGTGCCCAGCTTTTCAAGGCATCAGATGATGAAATTAGGGTTTGTGTTCCTAGGCAATGTTGCTCAGATTCTTCTCAGCTCCGCAGTGAGCCCGGTGGCGCAGTCATCCAGAATTCGAGATTGAACGGAGGAGTTTCAACCGAAAGACAGAATGCAAATCATGAGAACATCAGAAAATATTCTAAGTCTAGAGAACTTGGGCGCCCCAAAAAGAGAAAGGCACCTAGGGTTTTGAAGGTTCAGATTCAGCAATTAGGGTTTGCTAACAGGCTCAATCTCTTCAGTTTCCTGTCAACTTTGCAGCGGATGTCTTCATTAGCTCATCGGATCATTCAGCTGCCAGCAAACTCAAATCGAACAAGGGCCATCACAAGAGGTTTTCAAACTTCAAGGACAAAATAGATGAAAAAAATGGTTAAGTCTGGTGAACATGGGCGCCCTTAGAGAAGATAGGCGCCTACGGTTTTGAGGCCTTAGATGGCAGTCTCAACAGTTGCAATCTCCAGGATCATCTCGTCAGATTCTGCCAAGCTATCTAGTGAATCTGACAACCAGTCGATCTGATCAGTTTAGCTCCCAAAATCATGAATTCCTCTTAAGGTCAAAAAACAAGCAAGAACTTGAAGCTCATATAAATGGCTAACACTGGTAAAGATGGGCGCCCCTAGAGGAGATAGGCACCCTAAATTTTGAAGGGTCAGATGAAGTTTTTGTCAAAAGTTGCCTCCAAACAAACTTCATCAGATTCGATCAAGCTCCGCAATGAATCATTCAGCTCTTCTGTAAGATCAATCTGGAGGCTGAAAATCAGGATCAAACAGGGGTTGAAAATCAAGAAAAAGTTGAAAATGTTGGAAAAATGGTTAAGTCTAAAGAAGATAGGCGCCTCTAGCCAAGAAGGGCACCCAAACTCTCATGCCTTAGTCAAATTTTTCAAATTTTCAAAATTTGAAGAAGAAAAACATCCAAATACAATGCATAAGCTCAGGCTAGGGTTTGAAGAGTTAGGCCAAAAGAAAGCTGAATTTCTCAAGACAAAACTTATTTAAGGCACCTTTGTCTTTCATTTTTCATTTTTTTCTTGCAGGTGGCATCCAAGGAGAAGTAGAGCAGCAACTTAAGAGTTTTCTTTTCAAGATTTGAGAGCTCAAGATTGCTGTTTTTTCAAAGTTATTCATGAATTTTCAAACCGACACACAGAAGAGCCTTTTTTTTCATGCTTTTCATCCAGAACATCAATTCTTTGAAGGAGGTCAAGGTTTTCAATTTCTAGTGATCTAGGTTATCTCAGTTCATGATTCTGAACAATTTTTGAAGAAATTTTTCAAGTTGCAACAACTTCTTTTTCTTCGCATGTCCTAGAGAACATCAACATTTTCAAATTTTAATCCTCTGGGTCCTTCTAGAATAGTCTTCTGGACAAAACCCACGTCACATCTTTTTGTGAAAAATTTCAAGATCTAGGGTTTGTTGCTTTTTCAATCAGACTTCAAGATTTTTATCATCTAGTCAAATGGGTTCATCCAAAATGTTCTTCTGAACAAAACCCAAGTGCCAATTTTTTTCATGTTTTTTCAAAAGAAATTAGGGTTTGATGTTTTTTCAGTCTACACTCAAAATTTTCAAAAACGGACGATCTAGGTTTGCTTATAATGAAATTCTGAACAAAACCCATATCTCAGAATAATTTGCAAAAAATTCATCCGTTTGAAGAAAAAAATCAGCAAGCTAAAAATAGAAGTGTGCAAAAATTTGTCTGAATATAGGCGAGTTTACAATCAATCTTCAAGTTTTGCAATATGGAGTACATTCCCACTTATTTCAAAACCAAATCAGTATTGTATCATGACTTCATCGAAACAGCTAAGACTGACTTACACCACATCAAGCAAGTATTCAATCTGTGTGCTTTGGAAGACGTGGGTAATGTCACCATCAGGCACCTTGGCCATTCAGGACTTCTTGCAGAAGCATCCATTCCCTTTTCAGTAGAGAGCTTAGAATTCATAATTGCTTGCATCAAGCATTACAATCCTACAGCGAGGGAGATTCAGTCAATGGATGGAAGAGTAATTTGCAGCCTAAAGCTAGATATGATCGAAAAATGCTTCTCAATTCCACCTTGGCCAGGAAGTGTTACCGTCTCTATAGAAGATTGTGAAAGGGTATGGGAGATGCATAAAGAGAAATACAGCAAGAAGATTGCACAGAAATGGATGAAGGAAAAACATAAGACATTGCCAAAGAACATCGGGATAAGAGAGTTTAAGGATGAAATCGCCAAAATAATCACCTTGCTCAACCAAATTACTGGCCAAGCAGATGCAACAAAGTTTCAGCCCTGGATGTTTTATGTGATTCCTCATATCATGAAGAAAACGGACTTCTATGATTGGCCTACATTGATCAGTGACTGCCTTCATCACCAGATAACTGAGTACTTCAATAAGCATGAATTCCACATGATCTCCTACCTAGTCTACTTAGTAGCCTTTTGTTGGCGTTTCAAATCACACCTCTGGAATGCATTTTGGAAACGGACAGCTATGTGCAATAACCTGCTCTTCAAATTCGAAGGGGAAACTCCCTTTTTTGCTGAGTTTGCATAAACAAAGTAAACTAAAGCTAATTTGCCTATCTTTTTGATTCAGCTACGAGAACACAAGGTTATAGAACTCTAAATGTTGCAGCTGAGGTTTTCCCTTTAATGAAACTTATCAACTACAACTAACTTATACTAATGGCGTTTCTAGCCTCTCAAGTAAATGCAGAGCAAGAGAGTTAGAAATGAATGAGAATGATTTTTTGACACAGATACTTAAATAAACTTTTCCCAACATACATCTACTGACTTTCAATGTAAGCTAAAAAGGAGATCATATAAGTATTACACAATAAACGGAAATATGAGACATTATATCAATGTAGCAAAGCAAGCTCAAGACTTTATTTTCTTACACTTCGAGCACAAATATTACAATTCTGGGACAGCAAGTTGTAGCAAAATACTTGCAACATGAGATCAACCAGATTACAATTGACACAAAACACATGCACTAAACAAGGATTTGTAGCTAAGGAGGCATGCAAACTTTCACTTTACACAAAGTGAACTGAAACTAATCGATAACAAGCTTGGAGGCATAGGCTTAGCAATTTGTTATCACAAGCATGGTTAAACAAAAAAGAGCAAAGACTACTCTTATTTATAACTAAGTAGAGGAGTAGAGAACCCTAAAATCTCCTTGCTTTTACAACTAAGGCTTGCCAACTCACAAGCTTAATTTCTAAACCTAAAACAAGATAAACATCTACAACTAAGAAAGCAAAGAAAATAGAAAATGCCAACTATTACAAATGTTTTCTTTCTCTTCTCGAAAGAATGGATAAGAATTAAGACGAGAATAGAAAGAAAGCTAGGAAGAAAGCTTCTAGATGAAAGTTGTTTTTATATCTCAAGCACATCCGCTAAAAAGCGGGAAACTGCCTCTCTATCAAGAGCATTGATACTATCTATAGCCATATTCCACTTTTTTAGGATCTTCTCCTCTTTTGCAATCAAACTTAGAGAATCTTTGACATCTTCATCTTCTTTATGAGTTTTGTTCTTGAAAAACATCGCTGCCCAAAAGATGACTCACTAATTGATAACTTGGTGGCTCTGCAACTTTATGCTTCTAACACTTCCCTTGATTCTCCCACGGAAGAGTATTGCACAACTTTTTCCGACACTTGTCCTTATGCTCATACCACTCCCTTTGCACGTTCTTCAACTGAGATGATGACGTTTTATGTCCATGATGGTACTGAAAAACACTTCCCAACATCGTCCATTCAGATAATTGTGATACAACACTTGTTTGGTTTTGAATTCGATGGGAGAGTACTTCATGCTAAAAAACTTGAAGATTGACTATAAACTCGCCTATATTTTGAAAAGTTTTTGCACACTTTCTATTTTTAGCTTGTTGATTTTCTTTCTCAAATGGATGAATTTTTTCAAAAATATTCTAAGATATGGGTTTTGTTCATAATTTTGTTACAAGCAAACCCAAATCGTCCGTTTTTGAAAATTTTGAGTGTAGACTAAAAATGCAGCAAACCCTAATTTCCTCCACAAAAGCATGAAAAAGCTGGCACCTGGGTATTGTTCAGAGGCACCTTCTGGATGAACCCATTTGATCAGATGTTAAAAACCTTGTAGTCTGACTGAAAAAGCAACCACTTGAAATTTCTCTAAAAAAGCTGTGGTATGGGTTATGTCCAAAAAAGTGTTTAAGAAAGACCCAAAAGATAAGAAGTTGAGAATCTTGAAGTTTTCTCTGACATGCAAAGAAAAAGCAACTGCTGCAACTTTGAAAAAAGTTCTTCAAAAATTATCCAGAAGATAGGACTAGTATAACCCAGCTCGCTGAAAATTGAAAACAATGACCTCCTTCTTCAAAGATTTGATGTTCTGGATGAAAAAAGCGTGAAAAAGTAGACCTTCTTATGTGTTGATCTGAAAATTTATGAAAAACCAGCAAGTTTAAGTTTTTGAATCTTGAAAAGAAACGTTTGAAGTTGCTGCTCTATTTCTCCTTGGAGGCCACTTGCAAGAAATTATGAAAAATGAAACACAAAGGTGCCTTAAATAAGCTTTGTCTTGAGAGGAACGACTTTCTTTTGCCCTAATTCTTCAAAACCCTAATATAAGTTTGTGCAATGAACTTAGACGTTTTCTCTTCATCCACAATTTTGAATTTCACAAAAATTTGACTAAGGCAAGTGAGGTTGGGCACCCTTCTTGGCTTGAGGTGCCTATCTCATCCAGACTTAGCCATTTTCTCAGCATTATCAACTTTTACTCAATTTTCAACCTCTGTTTGATCCTGTCTCCCAACTTCTAGTATTCAATCTACGTCCTTTGGAAGATGCAGGCAACACCACCATCAGGCATCTTGGCCATTCAGGTCTTTTCGCAGCAGCGTCCATACCTTTTTTAGTACAGAGCTTAGAATTCATAATTGTTTGTATCAAACATTATCATCCAGCCACAAGGGAAATCCAGTCAGTTGATGGAAAAATCATATGCAGCTTAAAGCCAGACATGATTGAGAAATGCTTCTCCATCCCACCATGGCCTGGAAGTGTCACCATCAACATTGAAGACTATGAAAAGATATGGGAAGAGCATCAAGAAAAGTATAGCAAGAAGATTGCACACAGGTGGTTAAAAGATAAATACAACACATTGCCAAAGAAAGTCGAGAGAGGAGAGTTCAAGGACGAATTTGCTACAATAATCACCCTACTCAACCGGATTACTGGTCAAGCAGATGCAATGAAGTTTCAGCCTTGGATGTTCTATGTCATACCTCACATAATGAAGAAGACAGAGTTCTATGACTGGCCTACATTGACTAGTGATTGCCTTCACCACCAAATAACTGAATATTTTAATAGACATGCATTCCACATGGTCTCCTACCTAGTCTACTTGGTTGCCTATCAAGGTGAATTCAGAGGGTTAAACACAAAGGGTTCTTTAAATGTTCAACATGTCTACAATTATTACACTCAGTTGGAGTTCACTGCGGCATCACATCATTACAAAAGAGTGAATGAAGCATTTTTAATCTACACAATGTGTGACCTGGACAACGAGCTACATGTTCGCATCTCATTTATTGCCAGGGCAGCAATGTCAGAATGGGCTGATTGGTTTATTCAGTTTGCCACTTTCACTTACCTAAGGGTTTACGGTTATTCAGGAGCTCCACTTATGTTACCGAGGTATCCATCAGATGAGGTAGTATGTATAGAATTCTTCAGGCAGATATCAGTTGTTCACACCCGTCTGCATAACAAAAAGAAACAAGCCTTAAGCTTTCCTTTTGCTTTAGGCATTTACACTTGTAGATCATCTGCAGAGGCTAAATTAATGGGTAACGAGTTAGACAAATTTGGTCTCAAGCCTTTTAGCGAGAGACGATCATATAATACCCATGGCTTCTATGCATCTTGACTTGCTCAGAACTATGCTCATCTGCCCGCACTTGAAGACTTTTCGGCTAACTGCAGAGACGAGTATGAGGTGCGAAGGAGAAGTAATAGTAGGCTCACCCTTCACCAAATGAAAGATTGCTTATCCGAAAACATTTAAGGGTTATCAAATGATGACGGTGATGTAATTCTCCCAGCCTATATTAGAAATCAGGTTGAACAGCAAACTCTTCCACAGGTCAAGTGGGCCAACAAAGAATGCATTACAATGGAAGAAAAGATATGACAAGTGGTAGATTACAGCAAGACTTTCTTAGTCCTCAAGAGGAGGGAGTCCATTCCGGTAGCAGAGCCGCCAAAGAAACATTCATCTCTTCCCTCTTCTTCAAAAGTTCAAACGAAGATGAAAGGAAAAGTTCAGTCTCAGGAGGTTACAAAGGGCAGTACATCAGCAAAGAGTGCCAAGAGGAGATTGGACTACACAGGAATTGTTATACAGGAGCAGCCTACAGTTGAAACAGAAGTTCCTCCACCCAAGCCCATACTTCAAAAATAAGTACAAAATGAGCCTTTGATACAAGACCGTTTACCATCTCCTAGGTCTTCGCCAATTCACATTGATTTGGAATATGAGGAGATAGAGGCCGATGTTACAATTATTCCTCCCTTGGATGTTAGTAGAGATACCACATCTTGCCTTGAGAGATCTTTGGGAAGGACGAGAAAAAGGCCTTTGTATCAGGTGAATGATGATGACCTCAGTATATATCAAGAAGCACCCAAAAAGAAGGCCAAGAAACAAATGCATTTTGAGAGGAATCTTGAGGGTGAAATGGTCATGGAGACAGCTACGCCTCTTGAAAATAAAATCAGGGATGAGGTGGATGTTGATGATTTCATAATGGTCAAAGCAAACCTTGGTAAGAGTACCCGACATGCTGATATGAGTTTGTTTAAAATGGTAACTGAAAATATTCAAGAAAGAGTGCAAAAAGATGGAGAAGACAAGGCAGCCCTCAAGGCTGAAAATTGTCAACTCCGATTGTATATATCAAATCTTATTCAAGGCACCTCACAAACAACATAGTTGCTGCCACAAGTTTTAGAAACACCAGCTGATCAGCAGCAATTAAGGCAGTTGGTTATTTGTGGAAAACAAACTCAGAAATGGATTGAAGAGTTCATCGTCAAAGAAAAAGAAATTATAACACAGGTCTTCCAGCTGAGATACAAAGCTCATGATTTATGTCAAGGTATCCAAAATTTTGAGCAGTTGATAGCCGAGTTCAAACCTATGCACAAAATCATAATTGCAGATTTAGAGATGGCTTATGGCTCTACAATGACAAGAGAACACAAAAGACAAATCCTGGAGTGGAAAGAAGGTCACCTTTTTAAGGTAAATACATATGTTAGAATATCTGAGGAGTTTGCAGTGTATAAACAAAGAGTCATTGATACTCTTAGGTTCATCAGAGAATTTGTTGCAACAATTCCTTATCAGTATTGCCTTGAGGATGGTTCATACATTGGGCTTGAC
This sequence comes from Sequoiadendron giganteum, assembly GCA_007115665.2. Taxonomy (NCBI): domain Eukaryota; kingdom Viridiplantae; phylum Streptophyta; class Pinopsida; order Cupressales; family Cupressaceae; genus Sequoiadendron; species Sequoiadendron giganteum. The sequence goes on along the minus strand of CM021100.1, from coordinate 974,897,882 downwards.
GTAGTCCAAGCAAAGTTTCAGAGTATCATGCATGGCAGCGATGGCAGTGTTGGAAGAATGAAGATGATTTCCATGATGTCAGCACAGTTCGAGAAAGTGGCCAATGAGAGTGAAGATTTCTTGAGATCTATTGCAGATGGTGAAGAAATCTTGGAAAAGCGGCATTTTGCTATTAATAGTATCAACACTCCCACCATAGATGAAGTTGCCCACTTTTTAGCAGATGTGATCGAGATTTAAATCAACTTTCTTCTAGAAGCTTCTTCCACCCTTTCTTTCTATTCTTGTCTCAATTCTTATCCATTCTTTGAGGATAGAAAGAAAACAGTTGTAACAAGTTGTAATGAGTTGGCATTTTCCGTTTTTAGATGCTTTCTAGGGTTTAGATGTTTTATCTTTTCTAGGATTAGAAATAAATCTTGCATGTTGGCAAGCAGTAGTTTTAAAAGCAAGGAAATTTCAGGGTTCCCTACTCCTCTGCTTAGTTATAAATAAGAGCAATGTTTGCTCATTTTTCTTTAACCGTACTTGTGATAATAGAATCGTTGAGCTTATGCCTTCATGTTTGTTATCGTTTAGTGTCAGTTCACTTTGTGTAAAGAGCAAGTTTGCATGCCTCCTTAGCTGCAAATCCTTGTTTAGTGCATGTGTTATGTGTCAATTATTATCAAGTTGATCGCATGTTGCAAGTATTTTGCTACAACTTGTTGTCGCGAAATTGTAATCTTTGTTCCAGAAGTTTGAATAAATAAAGTCTTGAAACTTGTTTTGCTGCCCTCGATATAAATATCTCAGATTTCAGTTTATTGTTTTGTGCCAGAAGTGTGAGGAAATAAAATCTTGAAGCTTGCTTTGTTGCCCTCGAAATAAAGTCTCATATTTCCATAATACTTTTATGATCTCCTTTTTCAGCTTGCATTGAAATTTAGTAGATGTATGTTGAGGAAAGTTTATTCAAGTATCTTTGTCAAAAAATCAACCTCATCCATTTCTAGACTCTCTTGCTCTGCGTTTACTCGGGAAAATAGAAACGTTTTAGCGTAAGTTAAGTTGTAGTTGTCAAGTTTCATTAAAGGGAAAACCTCAGCTGCAACATCTAGAGTTCTATAACCTTGTGTTCTCGTAGCTGAATCAAAAAGATAGGCAAAAATTAGTTTTAGTTTACATACTTTATGCAACTCAGCAAAAGAGGGAGCTTCCTCTCCTAATTCGAAGAGCAGTTTACTACACATAGTTGTCCGTTTCCAAAACGCATTCCAGAGGTGCGATTTGAAACGCCAACAATATTCTAAGGCATGAAGGTATGGGCACCCATTCTTGACAGGGGCACCTGAAGTCTCCAGACTTAGCCAAAAATTCATATTTTTCAACTTTGACAACCTCCCTTCTACGTTCCTCGTTCTTCGTGCACATTCGCCATTTAACAGCTACTGTTCAGTGCTTGAATGTTTGATTCTAACACCTAGCAGTCGACTGACCTCCATTGATGACCTTGGTGCTCTTGAAAAAGCGTCTGAAAAAACAAAATAGACCCACTAGGGTAAAACTAACTTTTTCGTGATTCTGACTGCATTAGCCTAATGAGGAAGTATTTTGAGCCAATCAAAATCAGTCTCAACCTTAGAAGCCAAACTTTCTATTTTTAGAAATTTTCTATTTTTTTGAAAATTTTGCTAGTATCCGTTTCAAAAGAAAACCCAGAAAAAGTTTTTATTTTTAGAAAACTGCTAAAAATAGAAATTTTCCTAAAATTTAGGATTGAAAAATTGAAATCTGGGTTTTGTTGATTTGATCGTTCTGAGCCGACCCAGATTGTCAGATTTTGAAAATTTCAAGCTTTTGACCCCCATACAAGACATGTAAAAACCCCAATTTTGACCTTTTTGACAGATTTTGACAAGACTTTAACTGATTTCTTCAAAATGCCTAAGTGTAGCAAAAAATTTAATTTGGGGTACAACACCTTCCAAGGCAGATTCAGAGGGTTGGACACTGAGGGGTCCCTAAATGTACATGTCTACAAATACTACACTCAACTGGAGTTCATAGCATCATCACATCACTACAAAAGAGTAAATGAAGCTTTCTTGATGTATACGATGCGAGACCTAGATAATGAGTTACACATACACATTTCATCTATTACCAGGACAGCAATGTCAGAATGGGCGGATTGGTTTATTCAATTTGCTACTTTCACCTACATAAGAGTTTATGGCTATTCCAGTGCTCCTCTCATGTTACCGAGGTATCCATCAGATGAAGTTGTGTGCATGGAATTCCTGAGGCAAGTATTAGATGTTCACACTCGCTTGCAAAATAAAAAGAAACCAGCCTTTAGCTTTCCTTTTGAATTAGGAATCTACAAGTGCAGATCATTGCAGATAGCAAAGAAATATTAGAAAAGCGGAATATCGCTATTGATAGCATTGATGCACCTGACAGAGATACAGTTTCCCACTTTTTAGTGGATGTAATCGAGACATAAAACAGCATTCATCTAGAAGTTTTTTTCCTGGCTTTCTTTCCATTCTCATCATAATTCTTATCCACTCTTTGGAGAAGAGAAAGAAAACAAATGTAATAGTTGGCATTTCTCATTTTCCATGCTTTCTTAGTTGTAGATGTTTTATCTTCTTTAGTTTTAGAAATAAAGCTTGCATGTTGGCAAGTATTAGTTGTAAAAGCAAGGAGATTTTACGGTTCCCTACTCCTCTGCTTAGTTATAAATAAGGGCAGCCTTGCCCATTTTTCTTTAACCGTGTTTGTGATAACAAATTGTTGAGCTTATTTTGCCTACAAGTTGTTATTGTTTAGTTTCAATTCGCTTTGTGTTAAGAGCAAGTTTGCATGTCTCTTTTATCTGCAAATCCTTGTTCAGTGCATGTATCTAGTGTTAAGTGTTAATCTGGTTTGATCGCATGTTGCATGTATTTTGCTACAACTTGCTGTCCCAAAAGTGTAATCTCTTGTGCCCGAAGTTTGAGAAAATAAAGTCTTGTGCTTGCTTTGCTGCCCTAATATAAAGTCTCAGATTTATGTCTATTGTGTTATGCTTATATGATCTCCATTTCAACTTGCATTGAAATTCAATAAAAGTGTGTTGGAAGAAAAGTTTATCTAAGTATCTGTGTCAGAGAATCAAACTTTGTTCATTTCTAACTCTCTTGCTCTACGTTTACTTGAGAAGTTAGAAACGTCATTAGCGTAAGTTAGTTGTAGTTGATAGTTTTTATTAAAGAGAAAACCTCAACTGCAACGTCAAAAGTTCTATAACCTTGTGTTCTCGCAGCTGAAATAAAAAGATAGGCAATTTAGCATTAGTTTACTTTCCTTTAGCAAACTCAGCAAAAGAGAGAGCTTCCCCTCCGAATTTGAAGAGCAGTTTACTGCACATAGCTGTCTGTTTCAAAACCGCATTCCAAAGGTGCAATTTGAAACGCCAACAAAGTATTTCCCATACTTAGCCAAATTTTGGCTATTCAATTTCATTTTGTAACACCTTCATGTGGACCATTCAACACTTAGCCAAGATTTTGGCCATCTCTATGCTCGAATGAACTTTGCCTGTGGATTTGCTTTCAATTCTGAATTTGGCTTGTGCTAAGTAGGGCAGACTCCATCCTTGGACAAGGATTTCATTCATTTCATCTTTACTTTTCCTCTTTATTCCTCTTCATTCTTCCTGTTTTCTTTCCAACACTTAGTGAAAATTTGATTCTTCTTGGCAAATTTTACTATGTTTGTTTCTAACCTTAGCGGACTTTGGCACATGTCATACCATTTTTCTATTATGCTTGAGCAGACTTCCTCATTGGCAAGCCAATTCTTTCTTTTTTTTCTTAGGCAGACTTGGCTGTTGGTTGAACAATTTGCTTTTATCACAAGCGGACTTTGAATGATCTTGGACATTTTCCCAAATGTCAAGGCGGAGCTCATTATTGTTTGGATGTTTTGAATTTATAGCATGGCAGACTTCACATTTTCCATGCCATTTCATGGCAGAGTTCATTGTGTCCTGGGCACTGTTATTTTTGACCTAGGGGGACTTCATCATTGGCAAGCCACTTTCCTTGCTAGTTGGGCAAACGTCATGATCAGCAGGCCATTTTTGGGCGGACTTTGGACTTGGCAAGACATCTTCCTTCATTCCCCTTGGCGGACTTGGCTGTGTCTTGGACATCTTCAATTTAGCCTTGGCAAACTTCATGATTGGTTGGCCATCTTGGGCAAATTTGTTCATTGCTTAGGGAATTTCCTTGACACTTAACCAAATTTTGAAATTTTATTCTCCAAGGTATCAACACTTAGCCAATTTTCTAAGTTTTTCTCCCCAAGGTATTAACACTTAGCCAATTTTCTGAGTTTTCCTTGGTGGACTTCATAGTTGTTGTGCCACTTTGCTCATTTGCTAAGGCAGACTTGATGATTGCTTTGCCATCCTTCCTTTGGTCTAAGGTGGATTTTGTTCTCTTCATGCCAAGGGCGGCCTTTGCTTCTCTCTTGGACATCTCATCTTGGAGCTAGGGCGGACTTTTAAGCTTACCTAAACATCTTTCTAGCTTGCGTGGACTTGGAACTTGCTTGGACAAGTGCATGGCGGACTTCAAGGTTGGCTAGACATGCTTGGGCGGACTTCACCTTTGGCTTGCCATGTGCATTTTCCCTTGGGCGGACTTGGCTTGATCTTTGCCATCTCCTCTGAGGTGGACTTTGACCTCTACTTGCCATTTTTCCTTGGGCGGACTTTGGAGTTGGCCACACATCTTCCTCTTCCTTGGGCGGACTTTGCCAATGTCTTGCCATGTTTAGGCAGACTTGGCCTTGGTCTTGCCATTTCCTTCTCATTCTAGCACCAATCCTATGTTTATCTGGAACAAAATCTTGCCTCGAGATTTTCCCTCACTTTTTACACTTAGAGACATCAATTTTTGATTCTGAAGATATGAACATTGTCACCATGACCAGAGGGACCCAATCCTAGGTCAACTTTCAAAAAAGCTGAAAAAAGCAAAAAGCAAGCCAAAAAGTTGCTTCCCGGATTCGTCCCAAAATGCCAAAAATCAAAAAAGCAAAATCTTAGGTAGGTGTCAAAATTGACCCAAAGCAATGGTGGTTTTCGTCTTTTGGGCCTTCTGAGCACTTTGACGATGTCCGAACACTGATCTGAACCCGAATTCTCTATTTGACTCGAATGACCACCTGAAAACTCTAACTCCTCATTGTAAAAGAAAAATGGTGATTTAGCAATTGCGATGCCAAGGCAAAAAAAACAAGAGGGTCCCCATTTGCAATGGGGCGATGTGTGAAAAGGTCACAAGTGGGAAAGGAACTTCAATCCCCTAAACTACAATCCAAAGAGTGGACTGACATGGTAAAGGCTCTATAACTTGCCTTACGAATATTGGTCTCGGAGATGTTTGACAAGCATTGGCGATTCCATACGACTCACAATCGAAGTTGATCTCAGAAATAATTAATCTTTGATATATGCCTGAACTCAAATTTTGAAAATTAACAAAATCCCTAAGGAAGTACTATTGGTATCAAGCAAAGGGGAATGAAGGCAATCAATTGAAATCAAAAAACAGAAATTTTTTTGTTTAAGATGTAGAAGAAGAAATCATAACAAAGAAAATTGCAAGAGATTCCCAACACAATTCAGAGAAGTTTGGCGAGAGAAAGGATGAATGTGTAAAAGCGATAAGGGTGAAACAGCGGTGGCCGAATCAAAGGAAGAATCGCCAAAGGGAAAGGACTCGGCCTCAATGGTGACAAAACCATTAGACTCTACCTGGCCTGAATATAAAAACAATTTGGAGAAAGAGGAATTGGCAAATGCATTGCCAAATTCTAAGGTTGCTCTTCTAAGGAATGATGAGAAGCCTAATAAAGAGGCCTATAACGAACATGATAACGGATCATTTAAAGAAGCAAAAGACACGATTGAGTTCATTGAACCATGGAACATATGCCAATCTGTGAAGATTGGTTCTGCCCCTAAAATAGGAAGAAAGACAAACAAACAAAAAAGGGAGGAGGAAGCGCAAAAAGGTGATCAAGCCTCGATAAAATCCCGCATGCTTAGATCCAAGGGAAGTTGTTCCTCCCTTGGGGGAAGATGAAGGTCCTAACTTGGAACGTTAGGGGCCTCAATGCCCCTAATAGGAGGCGAATGGTGAAACGCCAGTTGGATTGTTTCAATGTTGATATCATTTTTTTACAAGAAACAAAGCTAGCAGGTCCGGAAATGGTGTCTTTTGCTAATTATTGCAAGGGATGGAATGGTCTGTTCATTGATGCAGAAGGTGCGTCCGATGGTTTGGGCATCCTATGGCACCTATAAATGGAATAACAGAAGAAAAGGATTCACTAACATAGCCGAAAGACTAGATCAATTTTTAGTATCAGAAGATTGGTTGTAGGAAAGCGTGTTACTAAAGGCTATGATACGGCCTATTCCAATTTTGGATCACTTTCCAGTTGAACTTGTCATCGGCGAAAAGACAAATTTTGTTGAGGGGCAATTTAAATTCGAAAAAATGTGGCTAAGAAGCAAAGGAATAATTGATATGATGAAAGGTTGGTGGATGATGTTAGTTTTAGGATCAGATTTAACATAAAGCAAAAAATGCAACACATGAACAATAAACACAACACTTTTACCCTGGGAAAACACTCCTCCTCGAGGGAGAAAAACCCAGCAAAATATATCTCCAATATATTGAATGAATAAGAGCAGAAATCTGCTTAGAAGTTTGGCCTTACTCAAGGCTGAATCATTACAATGAATAATAGCATCACTTCTTGATGCAAAGATACAAATGAATATGATCCTCTTTGAAATTGATCTGCTGCTACCAAATGATGATCTGCTGCTAAGGTGCGAACTTGAAGATATTGAAATTGATGATGAAATGACAAGTCTTCTCCTTGCTTATAAACAATGATAGGTGACCTTTCCACTAGGTCGGCCCCCTTAGGAAATAAAGAATATAAAATATTGTTTGTTACAAGAAGGCCGACCTACCTTAGACAAAGGAAGAATAGCTCCCGAAGCTACCAAACACTAACACTCCCTCTTAGCTTGGGAGATATTTTCAAGATATCTACGTCATGGAGTCTCTCAACATGATGCCCACAATGGCTACACCCATTTGTGGAAAGCACAAAGGTTCTTCATGGAGTCTCTCAACGTGATGTCGTCATGGAGTCTCTCAACATGACGTCCACCATGGGTACTCCCATGTGTGGAAAGAAACACACGTACAAGTGCCCATCACGGAGTCTCTCAACGTGATGTCGTCATGGAGTCTCTCAACATGACGTCCACCATAGCTACTCCCATTTGTGGAAAAAACGCAAGTACAAAGGGTTCATCATGGAGTCTCAACGTGATGTCGTCATGGAGTCTTCTCAACATAACGTCTCATCTCAGTCTCAGAGATGAACAAGGGCTCGCACCTCATATTTCTCCATCTCAAAGAAATATACACTACAAGGGCTTTCACCTCATATTTATCCGTCTCAGAGAAATATACACTACAAGGACTTTCACCTCATATTTCTTCGTCTCAGAGAAATATACACTACAAGGGCTTTCACCTCATATTTCTCCATCTCAGAGAAATATACACTACAAGGGCTTCCACCTCATATTTCTCCGTCTTAGAGAAATATAGACTACAAGGGCTTTCACCTCATATTTCTCCATCTTAGAGAAATATACACTACAAAGGCTTTCACCTCATATTTCTCCATCTCAGAGAAATATACACTACAACAGATCTTCATGATGATGTGACTCCCTCTGAAGCTCCAAGTACTTGCATCAACCTCCTGACCTCCTCGTCCAAGGTTGCCTCTGTTGGTTTGTTACACTCCCTTTGAATGTTATTTCCTCCTCTTCGAAGAAACTGATCGCAATAGTGAAGTTAGGTTCTTTCTCTTCGAGAGATGTCTCCAGTGAAGTTATGTTCCACCAACTCAATCCCATGGCTGCAAATTATGTCTCCATTGATGTCATGTTAGTTCATCTCTTCAGCCTGCGTGAATTCCTCACAGGATGCCTCAAGCTCTTCCTCCCTTGAATTCCTTAGGCAGTTTCTCATCATCCTTTTGCTCCTCGATCCGTCCTGGAAGCATTATAGAGAGATTACTAATAGTTCATAGAACTAAACTATCCCAAAGAGAAATACCAATGCTAGAAGCATACGTGATTCACTATTCCAATGTT